>PVKS010025193.1:0-30102 GCA_004027875.1 Aplodontia rufa
GAGAGAGAGAGAGAGAGAGAGAGAGAGGGAGGGAGGGAGGGAGAGAAGGGAGAAACATTTTTTTTTTTAAATTTTAGTTTTTCCTGTGGGTTTCGTTGCTCCAACACTTCATTGTGTATGTGGTGCTGGGATTTGAACTCACGTACTCATGCATGCTGAGGAAGTGCCGCAACCACTGAGCCACAGCTCCAGCCCAGCAATACTTTTTTATTCCTGAGTCAGTCATTTTCTGAATTAAAAGGCAAGGTTAAATGCTGGGGAGCAATAATGGACAAATTATGTTGTTTTGTTGTATTCATGTATTGATTAATATATAAGAACAAATCCCACCATTATGTACAACTCTAATGCAGCAGTAACATAATGTAAATACAATAATGTGGAGGAAAAAAAGGGTTGGGATATTATGGCTTCTTTGATATCTCATTCCCTAAGGTATTGGGAATTCTTATCTAATGGTACATGAACAAAGATATCAGTTGGACATTAAGAAGGACTTCTTGCTTTTAGGGATAATGACTCACTGGATTGTGAAATTTCCATTTGTGAGGTTTTATTTTTTATTTTTATTTATTTATTTTTTGTTTTTGTTTTTTGGCACCAGGGATTGAACCCAGGGGCATTTACCCACTGAGCCATATCCCCATCCCTTTTTGTATTTTATTACTTTGAGATGGAGTCTCTCCAAGTTACTTAGGGCTTTACTAAATTGCTGAGACTGGCCTCAAACCTGTGATCCTCCTGCCTCAGCCTCCCAATCCGCTGGGATTACAGGTATGCACCACCATGCCCAGCTCACATGTGATATTTTAAAAAATAGACTTGATAGTTTTGCTCATGAATAGTATCACTTTCTCAGATATTTTGTCAGAGAAATGGGCTGCAAGACCATTTGAACTCTTCCAGCATGATTTCATACTTTTCTTATGATCATGTAGTAAGTAAGAGTCAATGGAGGTCCTGTTCCTCCAGGAAGGCACTGGGCAGGTAAAGGTGAATTCGTCAGCCTTCCTACCTTTGCCTTTCCAGTAATTAATGCAGGGCCAGTGACACAGGTTTCCTGGATAACTAATCGTTTATAACTGAGGCCTCATCCCACCACCATCATCTTTGCTCATATTTGGCACACATGTGGGTCTGAGCAATCCACTGCTACTCTTTCCAGGAACTGATGAGGGTGACCTACCTGTGATGCTCCTTTGTGAGGCATAGGCCACCTTTGATCTAGGTCTTTTAAGGCTGCTTGCTTTAACCACAGACATATGTCAACTTTCCTGACATCACTAGGAACGAGCGTCACGTTTTGAGAACCAACTATACACCTGAGCTCTAAAGAGAGGTGGTAGCCGGGAATGTGAGGATGTGTGGGATAAACACAATCACCCTTGAGGTCTCCAGGCCTCTCTTGGTGGTGATTAGCACCATTCTTTGCTTTCCTTTCCTTTCCTTGGTAGTGCTGGTGATCAGCCCAGGCCCTGAGCGCGCCAGGCGAGTGCTCAGCCCAGCTATTTCTGATTTGCTCATTGCGTGTCGTGCTCTGTGCTTCTGAGCCTGGATTGCTGAGTGTGCCTTTGCCATTGAACAGGAAAGATGCAGGCTGGGTCCCTTCTCTTCTTTCTCTCTCATCCAATGTGATGTACCCTTCCTATGAGAGTCCCTGATATACTGGTGATTGGTGGCAGTACATCAACCTATGTCCTGCTGTGAGACCCCATTCTTTCTTTAAGTGAGCAATAAAGAGAAGGACACAGTGGAGGAGAGAGAGAGAGAATCAATTTTATCTATTTTTTTCACCTGACCTTTGCTTCACTGACAGTTGTGTATGTGGTGCTGGGATTTGAACCCAGATCCTTGCACATGCCATATAAGTGCTGTAACTGCTGAGCCACCACTCCAGACTCCCACCCCAATTCTTTCTTTTTCTTTTTTTTATTAATTTTTAATTAGTGCATTATAGTTTTACATAATGACAGGATTAGTTGTCACATAGTCCTAGATGCACACAATTCATCAGTATAATTTGTTCAATATTCCCCCTCCTGCAGCTATCTACCTCCCTCCTCCTGTCCTCTGATCCCTTGCCTTTTTTTCTGGGTCCTATATTTTTCCTAAAATACCCAAGTACAGTGATATAATTCTTATACCTATGAAGAACATTTTTTATATACATGATTATAGTATATACAGTGACATTTTTAACTACGGGATTGTACTTTGCTTTATCTCAGTTCCATCATTTCCCCTTTTCCTCCCTTTCCATCATCCCTTGTTATTCTTCAAAATATTTGACAATATGATTAAATATTTCCATTTTTGTACAGGTATGCAGTACAGCTTGTTCAAATATCTTATGTAGTACCTTGCGACTGTATGTCATAAATATTAACATGTTACATTGTTCTATGTATCTAATACATGAGTTTGTCTACCTTACTCCCAAGCCTGGGTTTAGGTCCAGTCTCCACAAATGAGGGAAAACATTTGACTCTCTGGGTTTGGCTAACTTCACTCAGCACGATTTCTTCCATTTCCATTCATTCACCTTTAATGGATGCAATATCATTGTTTCTAATAGCCGAGTAGAACTCCATTGTGTGTGTGTGTGTGTGTGTGTGTGTGTGTGTGTGTGTATCAGAGCTTTTGAATCCATTCACCCACTGAGGGGCATCTGGGTTGGTTCCATAATTTAGCTACCCCAATTCTTTCTTTATACTTGTTTTCTATCTTTACTTCCTGTTACTCCACTATGATGTGGATTCTTTGAGGAGAGGAACCCTATCACTTTTCTTTGTATCTTTTCAAGGTCTTTTATCTGAAATTAATGTCAATATAATTGAAAAATGAAGGGATTGATCCATATTGCATTTAATCCATGGTTCTGTGATTGACAGTTATAACATCTGAGGGAAAAAAAAGCAAACCATATTTGCCTGATTGAGTTTGCTTTGGTGGAGTGCAGGCTAGAAAAGCTGGTTGGTGGAGCCAACTGTTCTCTGCCTCTGCAACCCTGAGATGCCTATGTTTGGTTCCAGACCTTGTTTCCTTGCCCACCTGTGAGCTTCTCTTATCATTCCCTGTTTCTTCATAGCTCTGATGCCAGGACACAGGAAAACAAAAGGCCTGAGGCATGGATACCCAGGGTGCCTGCACCCATGAATATGTAGGGAAGAAGAGTTTTGTTATTATTGCTGCAGAATGCAAAGCTTGAGGCTTAACCTGTGAGAGTCAGAATGAGCAAAAACAAGCATGCAATGGCTTGGGTAAGTGTCCTGCAAAGGTCCAAGCATTGGGGGCTTGCTTGCCAGCCTGTGGCACTTTTGGGACATATTTGAACCTTTAGGAAATGAGGCCTTATAGAAGAAAATTAGGTCATTGAGGGTATGCCTTTGAAGATCCTCAGGACGCTAGCCCCTTCCTCTTTCTCTTTTTGCTTCCTGGCCACTATGAGGTGAATCACTTCTCCTACTTAGTGCTCCCACCATGATGGACTCCCTCATCATAGACATAAAGCCAATGGGGCCCAGTGACCACAGACTGAAATTGTGAGCCAAAATAAAACTTTTATTCTTCTAACTTGATTTATCTCAGACATCTTGTCACACTAACAGAAAAATGACTCATACAAGGCATATGACTTTTATTTTTTTCAGAAAATGTGTTATTCCCAAAGCATTTTTCTGCAGCACATTCTGCTTGAGGTCTTTAGTGATTACATCTTGTAGCTTAGGGGGGGTGCTCTATGCAGGTAGGTCTCTTTTAACCTCAATCTATTTAGCTTGCAGTAAGTTAGCCACGGAGTCTGTACACCAAAGACTTTGAGTGAGAAAACAGGAAATAATGAGTTGTAAATCTGTGTCTCTCTGAAAGCATTGGCTTGGGGATAAGTGTGTCTGAATGGGTTCACTTGACTGATAGGGTGGTTGAGACTCATAGAGCTTAAGTAATTTATTTAAACTCACACAGCTAGATAACCTAGCTAGGATTCAAATCTATCCTCAGTCAGGAGATTTTGGTCTTTTAAGCCCTGAGGTAGAGTGCTCACGGCTTATCACCTTTTCTAAAGACATTTTAGAATTAGAAAAAAGAATCAATTGGCTCTGAAATGTCAAAGAAAGCCAACAAAATAAAGGTCAAATTAAATTATATGCTTTTACAGAAGCGAAAATTATGTCAGTCAATTGAAATGTGTTCAACTCAAATAATTACATATAAGTAATGCTTATTGTTGGCACAGATGAATTTTTTATGGTTGGATTTAATGTGGTTGGGTTTCAAAAGAAAGTCAAAGGCCACAGAAAGTTGTAAAGAGTACCTACCTATGCACCCTACCACTGGGCCTTTTGTTCTTCCTTGAGAACATCTATCTCAAATGAAGAAATCAGAGAAGGAGAGGAGTTGGTGGAGGAGGAATGATAGATATGATCTCATGCACAAAGGTGGTCTTATTTTCCCTAGCAAAAAACGTTACTACATTGAATATCCCAGTTCCTCTCACTGATGTTTGATTAGGGCTAACCAAGGAGCAGCAAATTTGGGACAGACTGACCTCCAAATGGGACCCAAACCTAAAGGAAAGGGAGCAGAGAGGCCTTTGCAGCAGGAGAGGAAACCCACCCAGGAACAGGACCGCATAAAGGGCAAAACAGCAGATGCTGGCTCCATCTGGTCATCTTCTCCTTGTCTACAGTCCACTATCATTTTAGTGCAAGCCCAGGACTTCCTGTCAGCCACTTGTATACATAGTACATCCAATTGCCTAGCAGGATAAAAAATAAACACGATAGCAAATCACATTTGTTGAGCATTTTCTCCATTCTAGGTGCTACCACCATGCTAACAGTGAAATAAACATTATCTCATTCAATCATCAAAGCGAACATTGTTTTTCTCATATTCCAGATGTCTCCAAGATGTAGAAGCATTAAAAAAATTGCCCAGAGTAAAAAAAATTGCTAAAGCTGAGGCTGGATCCTGCACTGGGCTGCTAAAGGAGTTCATGCTACTGTGTGCTGTGCTGCTCTAGTTTCTGATGAGTTAGAAAAGACCTCTGCACTCTGCCTATTGCTGAGGTCTACACGTCCTACCTAGGTTATTGGAGGTCCGCTCTGGAAGTGGAAATGCGTGAGGAGTGAGGACGTACTAATGCACGTCTCTCGTACCCTAGAATGGAACAGAACCCTCCTGCAAAGCCGCTGAGGAAAGATGAAGAGAAAATAGCAAGCTGGGTTGTTGGACTGAAGTGAGAATAGGGGTGCTTTGGAACATAGGAAAGCTCACAATTGTAAAGCAGTTCAGATTTCCTTATATTTATTTATTTATTTTTATTCATTCAAGATAGACTTACATTTTGGAGGGAATTGTTGCCATACAATCATGAGCACATGTATAATGACTGAGCAAGCCAAGGCTGATGCCATCCCATGGTCTCCCCCATTGGGGTTCCCCCAATCTTATGTTTCCCTCTACTTTACTCCTATGTTAGTTGGGCTTCTCATGGAAGTTGAAGGTTCCCCATTGGGTTGTTAACCCCCTACTTCTTCCCTCCACCTGCCTTGATATCACTCCTATTCCCTCTCCCTGTCATACTCCCTTCATCCCCCAGCATCATAGGCAAGGTTCCCTTTGCTCATGTAAAATTTCACCCATGTTGAGGTTATTATTAACTTAGCCAAAAATCAATCTGTTTTCCGATTGTATTCTAGCTTCCAAATATGAGAGAAAACATTTGGCCCCTCAGTCTCTGAGTTTGGGATATTTCACTCATCATAGTTTTTTTCCATCTCCACTCATCTGGCTTCAAATGCCATAATATTGTTCTCTCTAATAGCGGAGCAGAACTCCAGGGTATACATGCACCACAATTTTTGTATCCACTCATCTAGTGAGGGGCATCCGGGTTGGTTCCATAGTTTAGCTACAGTAAATTGAGTTGTTAAAAACATTGATGAAGCTGTATCTCTGTAATATGCCAATTCTAGCTCTTTTGGGAAAATATCCAGGAATGGGATAGCTGGGTCATAAGGTGGTTCCAGTCCTAGTTTTTTGAGGAGTCTCCACACTGCTTTCCAGAGTGGCTGTACAAGCCTGCAATCCCACCAACAGTGTGACTGATTCTCTCTTCCCACAGCCCCTCCAGCATCTGTCATTGTTTGTATTCTTCATTTTTGCCACTCTGACAAGAGTGAGGTGGAATCTCAGTGAAGTTTTGATTTGCATTTCTCTGATTGCTAGTGATATAGAGCATTTTATCACATATTTATGGGCTTTTTGGACTTCCTCCATTGAGAAATTTCTATTTAACTCCCTATCCCAATTAGTGATTGCATTATTTGTGATTTTGGTGTTTAGTTTTTTGAGTTCTTTGTATATTCTGGATACTAGCCCTTTGTCTGAGGTGTAGCAGGCAAAGATTTTCTCCCATTCTGTAGGTTCTCTCTTGACACTCTTGACTAATTCTTTAGCTGTGCGGAAGCTGTTTAGTTTAATGGCATCTCATTCATTTATTCTTGACTTTAATGCTTGCGTTATGGGAGTCTTGTTAAGGAAGGAGGTACCGACCCCTATGTTGTGTAGTGCTGATCCTACTTTTTCTTCAAGCAATTGTAAAGTTATTGGTTTAATTTCCAGATCCTTGAATAATTTTGATTTGATTTTTGTGCAGGGTGAGAGGAAAGAATCCAATTTCAGTTGTCTGCATGTGGCTGTCCAGTTTGTCCAGCACCATTTGATGAACAGGCTGTCTTTCTTCTACACTATGCTTTTGCCCTCTTTATCAAATATCAGATGGTTAAAGATTTGAGGGTTTGTCTCAGTATCTTCTATTCTGTTCCATTGGTATTAATTTCTGTTTTGATACCAATACCATGCCGATTTCAGTAAAGTGGCTGGTTATAAGATCAACACTCATAAATCATTAGCTTTCCTATACTCCAGCAACAAGTCCACCGAAGAAGAAATCAGAAATTCTGTCCCATTCACAATTTCCTCAAAAAAAAAAAAAAACCAAACAAACAAACTTGGGTATTAATCTAACAAAGGATCTTAAGGACCTCTACAATGAAAACTAGTGAACATTAAAAAAAGAAATTGCAGAAGACCTGAGTAGATGGAAAAACATTCAATGTTCTTGGTTATGCAGAATCAATATAATCAAAATGGCCATTCTACCAAAAGCCCTGTACAGATTCAGCGTGATCCCTATCAAGTTACCAATGAAATTCTTCACAGATATGGAAAAAGCAATTCTCAAATTCATATGGAATAATAGAAGGCCCAGAATAGCCAAAACATTACTTAGCAAGAAAGAGGACACAGGAGGTATCACAATTCCTGACCTGAAATTATATTATAGGGCTACAGTAATAAAAGCAGTTTAGATTTTAAACATCCTCCTGCTGCTCCCTAAACCATTAAATCTATCCTGAAAATTTCAAGACTTTGAAATTTACATAGTATCATTCCAAGTTCTTCTCCCCCAGAGGTGGCTCACAATCCCTTTTAGATCTTATGCCTTGAAGTATTTTTTCTTTGGAAATATGGTCACAGCTAGCATGGAGGATATAGTTGTCAGTGTGTAACAAAGGGCTGGGGAAAGAGATAATTGGACAGGCAGATGGAAGCCAGATTTCATCTTGTATAATTTCATTCAGGGAAGGCCAGCAGTAGGTCTATATAGGATGGCTCCTTAATAGTTTGAGAATCGTTCTGAGCCTAAGACATGTAACAACAGATCCTCAGGGACAGTAGGTGGCCTGATCCACATGAGGTCAAGCAGGTAGATGCACTGAGTTAACAGATGAGACATACGGAACAGACGGAAGAAATGCAGGGAGCACAGATTTCCCTCTGTTTCTGGGACTAGGTTCAATGTGGGGGCCTTTGCTTTCCCTCCAGAAAGTTAGGTCAGACTTCCTTGCTATCGTCACAGGAAGGCCTTCCAACAATGCAGGGGGAAGACGGGCTGAGGGGAAGGTCGGCTAGGCTGCAACTCAGGTATCCCTACCAGGTGTGCACCTAATGGTGAAGACAGAGGAAGCGTTGCTGAGAGGATTAAATGCTGTACCTAGAAGAGCTTATAAGCATGGCAGTTAAAATTTTTCCTTTGAGTTGTAGGCGGACACAATACCTTTATTTTATTTATTTATTTTTATGTGTTGCTGACAATCAAACCCAGTGCCTCACTGGGCAAGTGCTCCACCACTCACCCAGCCCAAGCATGGCACTTCTTTACTTCCTCTTTCCATTTGTCCTTCATGCTAGAGTCATAGTGCTTGTTTCTTTGTTTCTTTGTTTGTTTTGGCATTGGGAATTGAAACCAGAATGCTTAACTACTGATCCACATTCCTAAAACTTTTCATATTTTATGTTGATACAGGTCTTGCTAAGTTGCTTAGGGCCTTGCTAAATTGCTGAGGCTGGCTTTGAACATGTGATCCTCCTGCCTTAGCCTCTTAGGAGTTGCTGGGATTACAGGCATTTGGCACTGTGCCCACCACAGTCAGCATTTTTATTTTTTAAAAGATAAAGGGACAGTGAGAGAGAGAAAGAGAGAATCAATTTTATTTAGTTTTTCATGTGGCTTTCGTTGCTCTGAGACACCGCCGTGTACGTGGTGCTGAGGTTTGAACTTGTGTTACTCCCAAATGCCAGGCAAGCGCTGCAACTGGCGAACCATCACTCTAGCCCAACAGTCAGAATTTTTATACCTGAAGAAAAGTTGCTACAGAAAGATGAACCATAGGGCAACCTGTTTTGGACTTTGGGAGGCGTTTTTCATATTTGTATTCTGGATGCAGGAACCCTGAAAGAGAAATAGAAGCTGAGCTTCAGTGATGTGCTGGACCCTTACAGGCAGGTTTATCCTACGCTTAAGAGCTGCTTGGCATCAGAGGCCTGCAGTTTAAGCAGACCCCACCTGCTAGTAGAACCAAGAAATTGCCTTCATTACCAGGAACTTTAGAGAGTTGATTTCACAGTGAAACATTTGGGCAACTGGACCCTGCCCAGCTGCTGGGCAGGACCAGGCCTCTATCCAGGCCCACCACAGGCTGCAGGACACCACTGAGGACCCTGCTCCTGGACCCCTACCAGCAGCCATGCAAACCCCCAAGTCCAGATATATTGGGCCCATCCCCACTACCAAAGATCCTAGGCTCCAGCTCTGGGCATAAGCAGGTTGGTTCAGGCCCACCCTGCACCTCTAGGTCCCCAGGACCCAGCTACTCACCCCCACTGCTTAGCTTCAGCAGCCCATCAGGCTGTCCCGCCACCCCACCAAGTTCCAGATCCGAGTCCTGGAGCCTAGATCCAAAAGGTGCAGCAAAATGAGGCTCCAGGCCGAAGCAGCTTTCTGGAAGGAGGTGATCATCAGAGAGGTGGGGTCTGACCTAACCTTTTGACTTGCACGGAAGAAGCACCCTACAAAAGGAAGAAAAATCTAATCCCAAAGCCAGCAGAAGGCAGGAAATAATCAAGATCAGAGCTGAAATCAATGAAATTGAAAACAAGGAAATAATAAAAAGAATTAAGAAAACAAAGAGCTGGTTCTTCAAAAAACTAAATAAAATTGACCCTTAGTCAATCCCACTAAAAGAAGGAAAGAAATGAAGCAAACCAACAAAATCATCAATGAAAAGGGCATGATCACCACTGATACCATGGAAATCCAATGGGTTATCAGAACCTATTTTGAAAAACTATACTCCTCTAAATTAGATAATCTGGAAGACACAGACAAATTTCTAGACACTTACAACATCCTCAAATTGATGCAGGATGATATTGAAAGCCCAAACTGCCCAATAACAGGCACCAAAATCAATATAGCAATTAATAGCCTTCCAAAGAAGAAAAGCCCAGGACCTGATGGATTCCTTGCTGATTTTTATCACACCTATAAGGAGAAGGTAACACCTCTTCTTATTAAGCTATTCCAAGAAATTGAAAAGGAGGGAGCTCTCTCAAACACTTTTTATGAGGTAACCATAACTCTGACATCAAAACCCAACAAAGACACATTAAAAAAAGAAAACTACAGACCAACATCCCTGATGAACATAAATGCAAAAACCCTTAATAAAGTTTTAGCAAATTGCATTCAAAGACACATCAAGAAGATAATTCAGCATGACCAAGTTGGCTTCATTCCAGAGATGCAAAGGCTGATTCAACATATACAAATCAATAAATGTGACTCATCTTTTAAATGGAATTAATGTCAGAAACCATATGATTATCTCAATTGGTGCAGAAAAGGCCTTCCACCTAATCCAGCACCCGTTTATGCCTGGAACTCTGGAGAAGACAGAGAACAAAGGAATTTTTTTTTTTAGAGAGAGAGAGAGAGAGAGAGAGACAGCAAGAGGGAGACATAGAATCAATTTTATTTAGTCTTTCACATTGCATTCATTGCTCCAACACTTTCTTGTGTACATGGTGCTGGGGTTAAAACCCACGTACTTGCACATGTCAGGAAAACACTGTAACTGCTGAGCTACCCCTGATCCACTGCTCCAGTTCCCAAAGGAGTGCATTTTAATTATGTAAAGGCCATATGTGACAAACCCACAGCTAGTAATAATAAATAGAGAAAAGCTGAATGCATTTCCAGTAAACTCAGGAACAAGACAGGGATGTCCACTCTTACCACTTTTAGTCAACATAGTCTTTGAGACTCAAACTGGAACAATCAGGCAAGAGAAGGATATCAAAGGGATAAGAACAGGAAGAGAGGAAGTCAAACTATCCCTGTTTTCTGATTATATGTTCCTATATCTGGAAGACCCAAACATCTCCACCAGAAAACTGCTTGAGCTTATAAACAGATTAGCAAAGTGGCATGCTACAAGATCAACACCAATAAATCAATAGCTTTCCTATACACTAACAAAAATAGGGCAGAAAAAGAATTAGAAAATCAGTCCCATTTACAATATCCTCAAAAAAATAAAATACTTGAGAATTAATCTAACAAGGGAAGTAAAAGACCTCAATAATGAAATCTGTAGAACACTGAAGAAAGAAATTGAAGAAGACCTGAGAAGGTAGAAAGATTTTCCACGTTTTTGGTTAGGCAGAATCAATATAATTAAAATGACCATTCTGCTGAAAGCACTGTACAGATTCAATGTAATCCCCATTAATATAGCATTCTTCCTTTTTTCAATTTTATTTATTTTTTCATCTAACTTTTGTTTCTCCTATACTTAGTTGTGTACATGATGCTGGGTTTCAAACCCAGGTCCTCATGCATGCCTGGCAAGCACTCCAACCGCTAAGCTATGGCTCTAGCCCAAGATATCATTCTTTACAGATGTAGATAGAGCAATTCTCGGATTCATTTGGAATAACAAGAAACCCAGAAGAGCCAAAATGTTACTAAGCAAGAAAGATGAAACAGGTGATTTTGCAATACCAGGTTTAAAATTATACTATTGAGCTGTAGTAATAAAACCAGCATGGTATTGGTGTCAAAATAGGCATGAAGATCAATGAAACAAAATAGAAGACTCTGAGATAAACTTACAAATCTTCAAACATTTGATATTTGACAAAGAGGGTCAAGATGTAACATGGAAGAATGATAGCCTATTCAACAAATGGTGCTGGACAAACTGGACAGCCACTTGCAGAAAGTAGAAATTACATCCTTATCTCTCACCTTGTACAAAAATCAAGGTCAAGTGGATCAAGGAACTAGTAATTATACCAGCTACCATACAACTGCTAGAAGAAAAATTGGGACCAACACTCTAGCGTATGGGAGTAGGCAATGACTTTCTCAACAAGACTCTAAAAGCAAAAGAATTAAAGTCAAAAATCAATGAGTGGGATGCTATTAAATTAAAAGCTCTTACTCAGCCAAAGAATTGGTCAAACTGTCAAGAGAGAATCTACAGAATGGGAGAGAATCATGACCTGTGATTCCTATGACAGGGGACTAATATCCAAAATTTACAAAGAACTCAAAAAAACTTATTATCAAAAGCACAAATAATCTAATTAATAAATGGGCCAGAGAGCTAAAAAAACTTCTCTCTCTCTTGTTTTTTAGAGTGGATGAATGATACAGGCTTAATACATCCCCTTTTTGCATCACATTTTATATCATGGATAGTTACTTTTGAAGAGTTATATGGTTACAATTAATATACAACAAATCAAATTTCTAATTGGTACATAAACTCCTCAACAGAGAAACCTGAGCAAGTCAGTGAATACATGAAAAAGTATTCTTTGTCTTTAGCAATCAGAGAAATGCAAATCAGAAGTGCATTGAGATTTCACCTCACTACAGTCAGATTGGCAAAAATGAAGAATACAAGCAATAACAAATGTTGCAGAGATTATGGGGAGATAGGAACACTAGCACACTGTTGGTGGAACTGCAGACTGATACAGCTGCTTTGGAAAACAGTGTGGAGACTCCTCAAAAAATTAGGCATGGATACACCGAATGACCCAGCTACCCCTCTTCTGGATATTTTCCCAGAAGAGCTAGAATCAGCACATTACAGTGACAGAAAAATCAATGTTCACTGTAGCTCAATTTACAGTAGCTAAACTATGAAAGCAACCCAGATGCCCTTCGCTGGATGAATGGATTATATGTATATAATGGATTATATGTATGTATGTGTGTGTATATATATGTGTATATATATTATGAAGTTCTACTCAGCTATTAGAAACAATGATGTTATGACCTTTGAAGGTAAACAGATGGTAATGGAAGAGATTATACTGAGCATAATTAGCCAAACTTAAGGGCTCAAGAAGTGACAAATGTTTTCCCACATTTGTGGACACTAGAAAAAATGAGTGAAAGGTAGTCAAGCACATGTACTAGACTCACCAAAGTCGGAGCAACACATAATCTAGAGAAAACATAGATATATATGAGGAGGAGAGGGGAGGGAGGATGAGTGAGGAGAGAGAGGTATGTAGTGGGGAATAAAAAAATGTAGCTTACTCTTTACTCAAGAAGCCAAATAATACTTGTGCAAACATTTAATTCTGAATGAAATAAATAAATTTTAAAAAAGGATAAATAAAAAAGCATTTGAATTCTCACCCCTCTCATTTTGGGTATATCCTAAAGGCATTTTTTGTGGTTCACCTATTTACTCCATTTAACAAGAGGAAGAGAAACTACTCTGCTGTGAACCTGTAGCAACATAACTTCAGTAATATACAGAATGGTGTTTCTGTACATCTCCTGTATGTCTTTGATGTCAAAATGTAACAAGTGAGGGCCTGTGTACCTCAGCATGATGGAAAAAATTTGTTATGCTTCCCCAGCATAGCTGAGTGTCCTGTGATTGCTTTTCTTCTTCTTTTTTAAAATTTTATTAGTGTAGTATACTTTCACATAATGATGGGACTAGTTCTCACATATTCCTAGATGCACATAAATCAGCAATACAATTTGTTCAATATCCCACCCATACCCCTCTACCTCCCTCCTCCTGTCCCCTGATCCCCTGATTTTCTTCTGGGAACTATGTTGTTCCTAAAAACCCCAAGTACAGTGACATAATTCTTATACTTATGAAGAACATATTGTATATATATGACTATAGTATATACAGTGACATTTATAACTGTTTGGAATGTACCTTGTTTTATCTCAGTTCCAACATTTCCCCTTCTCCTCCCTTCCTATCATCCCTTGTTATTCTTCAAAATATTTGACAATAGGGTTAAACATTTATGTTTTTGTGCAAGTATGCAGCATAGCTTGTTCAAATATCTTATGAAGTATCTTGCAACTGTATCTCATAAATATTAACATTTTGCATTTTATTCTATGTATCTAATAGATGAGTTTGTCTACCTTACTCTCAAGCCTAGGTTTAGGTCCAGCCGCCACAAATGAGGGAAACTATTCAGCCCTTGACTTTCTGGGTTTGGCTAACTTTGCTCAGAGTTGCTCAACATGATTTCTTCCAATGCCATCCATTTACCTTCAATAGATGCAATATCATTGTTTCTAACAGCTGAGTAGAACTCCATTGTACATATATACCAGAGCTTTTGGATCCATTCATCCAGAGAGGGGAATCTGGGTTGGTTCCATAATTTAGATACTGTATGAAAATAGATTTTGCTGTGTCACTGTAATGTGCTGATTCTAACTCCTCTGGGAAAATACTCCGAAGAAGGATAGATGGTTTGTAGGGTGGATCCAACCCGAATTGTTTGAGGAGACTCCACACTACTTTCCAGAGTGGCTGGACCAGTCTGCAATTCCACCAACAGTGTGCTAGTGTTCTTATCTTCCCACAACCTCTCCAGCATTTGTTATTGTTTGTATTCTTCATCTTTGCCAGTCTGACTAGAGTGAGGTGAAAGCTTAAGGTAGTTTTGATTTGTATTTCTCTGATTGCCAGTGATTTAGAACACTTTCTCATGTACTCATTGGCTTGCTCAATGTCCTCTGTTGAGAAGTTTCTGTTAAGCTCTCTGGCCCAATTATTGATTAGATTGTTTCTGTTTTTGTTATTGAGTTTTCTGAGTTCTTTGTAAATTTTGGATATTAGTCTCCTGTCAGAGGGATCATAGGCCATGATTCTCTCCCATTCTGTAGGTTGTCTCTTGACTGTTTTGACTATTTCCTTGGCTGTACAGAAACGTTTTAGTTTAATGGCATACCACTCATTGAGTTTTGACTGTAATTCTTTGACTTTAGGAGTCTTATTGAGGAAGTCGTTGCCAACACCTATATGCTGGAGTATTGGTCCTAATTTTTCTTCTAGCAGTTGTAGCTGGTTTAATTCCTAATTCCTTGATCCATTTAGATTTGATTTTTGTGCAAGGTGAGATATAAGGATCTAATTTCAATTTTCTGCAAGTAGCTGTCCATTTTGTGCAGTACCATTTGTTGAATAGACTGTCTCTCCTCCATGTTATATTTTAACCCCCTTTGTCAAAGATCAGATGTTTAAAGATTTGTGGGTTTGTCTCAGAGTCTTCTATTCTAATCCATTGGTCTTCATTTCTGTTTTGATACCAGTACCATGCTGTTTTTAATACTACAACTTCCATAGTATAATTTTAAATCTGGTATTGTAAAACCACCTGTTTTGTCTTTCTTGCTTAGTAATGTTTTGGCTATTCTGGGTTTCTTGTTGTTTCATATGAATTTGAGAATTGCTTTTTCTATATCTGCAAAGAATGACATTGGAATCTTGATGGGGATTGCATTGAATCTGTATAGTGCTTTTGACAGAATGGCTATTTTAATTATATTAATTCTGCATAACCAAGAGCATGGCACATATTTCCATCCTCTCAGGCCTTGTGCAATTTCTGTTTTCAGTGTTTAATAATTTTCCTTGTAGAGATATTTTACTTCTCTTGTTAGATTAATTCCCAAGTATTTTATTCTTTTAGAGGGTCTTGTGAATGGGACTGATTTCCTAATTTCTTCTTCTGCCCTAACATGGTTGGCATATAGAAAAGCTATTGATTTATGGGTGTTGAGCTTGTAGCCTGCTACTTTGCCAAATCTGTTTATTAGTTCTAGCAGTTTTCTGGTGGAGTTTTTTGGATCTTCCAGATATAGGATCATGTCATCAGCAAAAAGGGATAGTTTGACTTCATCCCTTCCTGTTTTTATCTCTTTGATTTCCTCCTCTTGCCTGATTGCTCCAACCATAGCCCTGAGGACTATATTGAATAAAAGTGGTGAAAGTGAGCATCCTTGTCTTGTTTCTGAGTTCAGTGGAAAAGCTTTCAACCTTTCTCGTTTTAGTATTATACTAGCTGAGGGTTTGGTATACATGGCTTTTACAAAGTTAAGATAAGTTCTTTTGATCCCTATTTTCTCTAGTGTTTTGAGCATAAATGGGTGCTGGACTTTATCAAAGGTCTTTTCTGCATCTATTGAGATGATAATATGGTTTTTGTCCTTAATTATGTTTAAGGATGAATCATATTTATTGATTTGGGTATGTTGAACTAGCCTTGCATACCTGGAATGAAGCCCACTTGATCATGATGAATTATTTTCTTGATGTGTTTTTGAATGAGGTTTGCAAGAACCTTATTAATTTTTTTGAATTAATATTCATGAGGGATATTGGTCTATAGTTTTATTTTTTTTTATTTGTCCTTTTTGGGTTTTGGTTTCAGAGTTATGACTGCCTCATAACAAGGGTTTGGGAGCATTCCCTCCTTTTCAATTTCTTGGAATAATAAGGAGAGGAGTTAACTCTTCCTCAAATGTTTGGTAAAACTCTGCAGAGAATTCATCAGGTCCTGGGCTTTTCTTCTTTGGAAGACTTTTAATTGCTGTATGGATTTCGGTGCTTGTCATTGGGCTGTTCAGGATTTCAATTGCATCCTGTGTCAATTTGGGGATGTTGTATGTGTTTAGAAATTTGTCCACGTCATCCATATTATCTGATTTAGAGGAGTATAGTTTTTCAAAATATGCTCTGATAATCTCTTTGATTTCAGTGGGGTCTTTGGTGATCACCCCCTTTTCATTGTTGATTTTGCTAATTTGCTTTGATTCTCTCCTTCTTTTAGTTAGATTATCTAGGGGTCTGTCAATTTTATTTATTTCTTTGAAGAACCAGCTCTTTGTTTCATCAATTCTTTTAACTTTTTTTTGTTCTCAATTTCATTGATTTCAGCTTTGATCTTAATCATTTCCTGTCTTCTGCTGGCTTTTTGGGATTAGGCTGGTCTTCCTTTCATAGAGATTTGAGTTGGAGCATAAGCTTATTTGTTAGGGATCTCTCCTGATTCTTGATGTGGACACTCAGTGCAATAAATTTTCCCCTTAAGAATACTTTCATGATATCCCAGAGGTTTCAATATGTTGTGTCTTCATTCTCATTCTCTTCTAAGAATTCCTTAATTACTGTTCTCATGTCTTCTTGGATCCATTCTTCATTTAATAGGGTGTTCTTCAATCTCCATGTATATGTGTGTTTTGTGCCATGGTTTTTGCTATTAATTATTTGGGTCATGGATAGGATACACAGAATAATATCTACTTTTTATATTTGCTGAGATTTCCTTTGTGAACTAGAATATGATCTATTTTGGAGTAGGATCCATGAACTGATGAGGAGAAGGTATATTCTGCCAATTTGGGGTGGAATATTCTGTAGATTTCTGTTAAGTCTGTTTGATTTATGGTGTTGTTTAGACTGGAGATCTCTTTATTGTTTTTTTGCTTTGATGATCTGTCTATTGGTGATAGAGGAGTGCTAAAATCTCCCAGTACTACTGTGTTGAGATCCACAAGTGGTTTTTATATCTTGAAGTAATTTTTCCACATAATTGGGGGCATTGCTGTTTGGAGAGTATATATTTACTATGATTATTTCTTCCTGTTGTATTGTTCCCTTTACTAGGATGTAGTGGCCTTTTTTATCTCTTTTGATTGATTTATGTTTGAAATTCACTTTGTAGGATATAAGAATTGTAACTCCAGCTTGCTTTCTTGGGCTGTATGCCTGGTAGGTTGTTTTCCATCCTTTCACCCCTAATCTGTGGGTGTCATTAGTTGTAAGGCGGGTTTCCTGTAAACAGCATATTGTTGGAGTTTGTTTTTTGATTCAATCTGTGTCTTTTGATTGGTGCTTTGAAACTGTTCACATTCAGTGTTAGAATAGTTATGTGGTTGTGGTTCATATTCATTGTGTTTTATTAATTAGTTCTGTGCTGCCTTAGTTGTCTATTGATAGCTTGTACCTTTATTGAATTTCCTCTGTTTGTGTGTTTTGAGGAATGTTAACTTGTTCTTCTATCTGGAGTTTATGTTTCAGGATTCTTTGTAATGCTGGCTTTCTGTTCACAAATGCTGCAAGTTTGTTCTTATCATGAAAAGTTCTTATTTCCCCCTCGGATTTTAAGGTGAGTTTTTCTGGGTATAGTATTCTTGGCTCCATGCTGTGCTCATTCAAGTGTTGAAAGATCTCCTTCCACAATCTTCTCACTTCCAGAGTCTGAAAGGATAAGTCATATGTGATTCTTATTGGCTTGCCTTTGAATGTAATTTCATGTTTCTCCCTTGCTGCCTTCAATACTCTTTCCTTGATTTCCATGCTGTACATTTTGAATATGATGTGTCTTGGTGAGCTTCTCATTTGATTAGGCCTTTTGGGTATTGTTTAATCTTCCTGGATGAGCATATATGACTATATTTTTATATGGGCAAATTTTTCTTTAGCAATTTCCTTGAGAATGTTCCTTATCCCATTTGTTTGTGTTTCGATTTCTTCCTGTAACCCAATTACTCTTAAATTGTTTCTTCTCTTTTCATCCCAGACATTTAAAAACTTCTGCTTGTGTTCTGTCAGTTTTATTTTTCTTTTTTATCATCTGTGTGTTCTAGCTTGCTCAGCCTGTCTTCATTGTCAGAAGTTCTTTCTTCAAAAGCTGATGTTCTGTTTCTATAGAAGTTAGTCTATTATTAAATTCTTCCATGGTTCCTGTCATGCCATTGACTGCAGATTTTAGCTCTGTTACTTCCTTTTTGAGTATGTCTATTTCTTTGATAATAGAATTTTGAATCTCTTGAGTTTTCTCACTTAGTCCCTTCATTATATCTTCTTTTAACTCATTGTTCCTTTTAGTAATCAGATCATTGATGATATTTCATCTCGACCTCTATCATGGCATCCTTGGAAGGCAGCTATGCTCACCACTATACCACCAACAAGCTCCCTTATGGCATCCTTTTGAGGGGAGTTTGTGGTTTGAGGTGAACCTCTCCTTGTTTGATTCTTCATTTTTGAAGAGCTTCTTCTGGATCTCTAAATTGAGATTTCCTGCGGGGAAGGTAGGCAGTTATCCAGGTGGTTTTTCCTTGCAAGTCAAAGGGTCAAATCAGCCACCAACTATTTGATAATCATCTTCTTCCAGATGCTGTTTCTGCCAGGGTCCTCATGTTTCTCTACCTTTTGTTTCCAGGCTCAAGGTTGCAAATCTGAACCTACTGGAATGTCGGGCATCAGTTAGGCAATGCTGCTCCAGGTGGGGAACCACCCCTGTTTGGTCCTTGGCAGGGGTTGCTCTGAATGGGGGGGTCCTACTGGTTGTGTCCTGAGTGCCTTCCTGTAAGACTCAAACAGGCCCCAACAGGCACGCAGAGTGTAAGGTAGGGTGGGATCCTCCAGGTGGGGAACCTCCTCTGGTTTGAGCTGGCAGGTGCTGATCTGGATGGGGGTCCTACCAGTTATATCCTGAGCACCTTCCAGTGGAATTCAAACAGGCCCCAACAGGAATGTGGGGCATCAGGTAGGTAGGGCTGCTCCAGGTGGGGAACCTCCTCTGGTTGGTCCTGAGCAGGGTTGCTCTGGATGGGGGTCCTACCTTCCATGTCCTGTGGTTGTTTTTCAATGAGATATTGTTTCCTATATCCTGGAGCCCTTAGTGGGTATGGTCTTGCAAATTCTTGAAATACACTCAAGACATCTTTCATTGTGCTTATGCACAGTACTTAGCATCTCTTTAGAGGGTTCTATGTCTACAACAAGCACATCTTCCTTAGCCCCAGCTTTACATGTTTTTCTAGCCAAATTGCAATTTCTTAATTCTATTAACTTTGTATTTTGCTCACTATTTTCACTGTAAACTAGGCAAAAGCTGCCAGTAATATCCATGCTGTGCTATCAACCAGATTATTAGTCCATCATTTTAAAATTCAGCCTCACACAGTCCCAGGATGTGGGCAAAATGTAATCAAGTTCTTAGAACCAATTTCTGTTTCAGTTAGCTTTTTTGTTGCTGTAACAAACTGCCACCCAAAATAATAGTAATAATAGTAATACTAATAATAATAATAATAAAACAGCTTAGATGATAAAACTTGTTCAAGAGTAATCATTCAAGAGGTGTTAGTCCATAGATGGCAAACTCCATTGTTCTGGGCTCAAGATGAGGCAGCTCGTATGGGGCAAGGGCCCAGCAGCAGAAAGAAGATACCCTCATGGCAGTTAGAAATCAGATAGGGGAAGGGACTGCATGGCCCTTCCAGGCCATGATCCCAGTGATGTACCTCTTCTCATACTCCACCTGCCTACAGTTAATATCTTGTTAGTCCTTTGAAACCAGTAGGGTCTTATTATCATTTTACTTTTGAATATTCCTGTACAAACACCAGAGCTTGGGTAGTATGCATCTCATACTTACAGGTATCTTTTTGGGACACTTAATCAGGAGGATCACACATTCAAGCTTAGTCTGAGGAAGACCTTGTCTCAAGTAAGAAAACTGGGGATGTTCCTCAGTGCTAGAGCAGTTACTTAATATTTGCAAGGCCTGAGTTCAATCACAAAGACATCCAAGAAAAATAGGGTGGAGGTGCTTGATGAAATCAATTACACCATTCTGTCCCTTTCATCATGCGAGGAGACAGCAATGAAGATCTTTGAAATTCAATTAGCCAGGCTACAGAACTGGGAAAAGTTAATTTGTGTTAATAAATTACCCATTCTAGGGTATTTTGTTACAACTGGATGAAGGGACCCAGTCATCTTGGAACATCTGCATTTCTTGCCCCTATAGGAAGGAAACTTTTGCTGGTTTTAGCATTCTTGGATTCCATGTTTTGTATTATATCACTTTGAATATAACATCATCAGCATTTTGCATTCTAGGATTTCTAATGAGAAATTGGATGAGGACCTTATGGGGAAATTAGGATGAGCCCATCTTCCCTACAAATCCCATAGTTGTCAATACCTTGCGCTATCATGCTTTAGGGAACAGAGCATTTTGTGATAGTGTCTTGATGTGACTGAGGCCCTACTAGCCTTTTGACACTAATTATTTGGAGGTGACAAAAAAAGGGATTTGGATATCTTGAGTGTAGATATGTTATTACAGATTTTTAGATTTAGCATACCAATCCATTGAAATATTATACAAATTTAGAAGTTGTAATTATAACGCACTGAAGCAAAAAACTTCTGGAGTCCTTTCTTATTCTTATTCTGCAAGTGGGAAAGGCCCCAGAGGCCTCAAAAGTAGATGACCACTGGAGGTTTTGTCCAGACATGACTGGGACCTTTCTTGCTCTGACCTCACAAGAAGTCACTTTAAGCCATTTCAAACAGCAAGTATATAAGAGGGTGGCAGCAGCTGGGTTTTTGTCCATAAGTGCAAGAAGCTGTTAGTGGTGAACTTTTGGACTCCCAGATAGCTCATTTGGAGGTTGATGGTTTTGGTTTTTGGATATTTGGACACTGTTTTTTTTTTTTTAATTTGGGTTTTTTTGTTTGTTTTTTATTTTGGTTGTTTTAGTTTAGTTTAGTTTTTTTTTTTTTTTTTAAGCGAGCTCCTTAGTTGGTGTTCCTGCTTAGGATGAGTAGCAAGGGTAGTTAGACTAGTGTAGTGGTGCAGAGACCCAGCTTCTGTGAAGAGACAGCCTTAACCAGCTAATATGAGATGCTGAAGGGCATCAGGTGTGGTGGGTGTGCCCAGGTGAAACTAGCCGGTCATCCCTCATTGGGGCAGAGGTGGTGGTGAAATTTCTGCCAAAGGAAGGGAGGGTGTTCCAGGTCCTCTCCCAACTGAATGTGATGATGGCCCTGGAACACCTCAACGTGATCCAGTTATTTTAGGCAATGGAAACCCTTAAACATATCTACATTGTGATGGAGCATGCAGGTTGGGGACAGCTAGTTGAGCACATCCAGTCACGTGGCACGCAGGAGGAGGAGGCCTAGAGACTCTTTAGGAAGATGGCATGTGCTGTGGACCACTGCCACAAGCATAGGAAGGGCTTTGTGCACTGAGATCTGAAAGCTGAGAACATCATGGTGGGTGCCAGAGGCAACATCAAAGTTATTGACTTTGGCCTAATGATGCTGGGGCAGAAGCTGAACAATTTTGGGGGCGCTCTCCCATACCTTGCCCCTGAAATCATTCAGCATGAGGAACACGAGGGCCCCCAGGTGGATGTTTAGAGCCTGGGTGTCATTCTGCATTTTATGTTAGCAGGGAGACACCCATCTACCAGGATCCTCCCTTGGGAGCTGGCAAAACAGATCCTGTAGGCAAGATAGCACATTCCTGAGCACATTACCACCCAAGCAAGAAGGCTTATCCGCAGAACGCTGAGCAAGGATCTCTCGCAGCAGCCCGCGATGGGGCAAACGGCACCCATAGCTGAGGAGGATTCTGCTCATCTTTCTAGTGAGTTGCTCCCCAAACACCCAGACTCTGCAAAAATGACCATCCTGCTTGACATGGATTATAACCCATCCAAGACCTGGCTCTCTCTGACCAATAAAAAGTTCAAATACACAATGGCTGCATAATTCATGCTCCAGCACCAGAGAAGCCAGGGGGAAGGCTGCACATTCCAGGTGAAGCCTAAATATCAGCCACATCCCATGGATTGTTCCAATGTCCCTGTCCTCCCAAAAAGTGCCAATGAGTCTGCTCTTCACACCTCCCCTCGTCCTGAGAGCATCAGTTGTCTGAGGAGGCCAGGCAGAAGATCATCAGAAGATCCAGCCTGTCTACCACTGGTCTCATCTCCCTGCATGAAAGGACTCCTTCTCCTGACTCCTGGAGGCTCCTCAGTAGGCAGGTGAGAGCAGCAGATGGCAGCAATTTCTCTCCAGATAGCTTGAAAGTGCAACCCAGTGACAACAGGAGGGGATACAAGGGGGTGACCAGGAGGATCACGGTCTTCTTTCAATACCTGTGTTGTTTCACGCTGTGTGTCAACAGTACAGTGGCTCCAATGCAAGGAGGGCAGAAACTAGATTCCAAAACAGGGTGGCTCCTATGTAAATGCAATGCTCAGAGGAAACCAATGGACCAGCAGCCAGAGGTTGCTAAGCTCTGTGGATTCTGCCGCCACAGTGTAGTCATCAGTCATGGACTCAAACAGGTGCAGGAGTGAGGTCTTCATGCTGATTGAGGCTTTTCTGCACGGGTTCCAGCCCAGAGTACCTCTGCATCTACCTGGACTTCAGGAGTCTCCTCTGCTCCCACCTGCGAGAGGCATCACTGACTTTTCCCTGGGACACTTTTCTCTGCCCTCCTCTCCTCTGTCATTTATCCCATGTTTTTGCCATAGCAAAGATGTTTCTTCAAACTTTTGTTTCTCACTTTTGTATTATAAAATTGAT
The DNA here is from genome assembly GCA_004027875.1 of Aplodontia rufa. Taxonomy (NCBI): domain Eukaryota; kingdom Metazoa; phylum Chordata; class Mammalia; order Rodentia; family Aplodontiidae; genus Aplodontia; species Aplodontia rufa. The sequence goes on from PVKS010025193.1 coordinate 23,106, forward strand.
GTGCCAAAGATGAAATAAAGAGAAAGTTGAACCATGGAAACTGAGCTGGTGAAAAAAAAAACAGGAGGGAGGGAGGCATGCTCATTGGTGTCACCTGTCCTTAAAGGACTGAGAAATAACCTGTAATCTGGTCATGTGAAAGCTGGTGACAATGGCAGGAACTACTTTGGAGGAATGACTGGTTGAAAATGTGTTTAGGGTGGGTATTAAAATATTTTCAAATGTTTCCCTATTTGAGAGGTGGAAAATCACTCTCTGAACATTTCAGTTTGTGATATTTTGATGCTTGAAAGCTTCTGAGTCCAATTTACTCCAGTGTCTGTGCCTCCACCCCTACATTGCTTTTGATCCTGTAGAATTGATCTGAGACCCCAAGGCTGAGGAGATGATGGCAAGCTGACAGTGATGACCTCTTTCGATCATTAGTCTATCTGTACAATTCATGCCCCAAAGTAGACTTGCTGAGTCTTTTGGTGTACATGGTGGCTTAATAGTGTTATAAGACTCAATATGCATAGCTTCAGGCCTTTAACCCTGGGGAGGTGATACAACACAAAAGGATAAAAGCATGTGCTCGCTTCTCTGATTTTTTTGAAGAAGAAGGTTTTTGTTAGAGTGAAGTCTTTGCGGGGTTTTGAATTGTTTTCATCTTGAGTGGGCTCTCCCTTCAATTTCCCCACTGCAGCATGCTGCCACCAGGGGATGCAAGAGATTGTGACCACGGGGCTTGATCCTGTTTGATGTCGAATGCCATTTCTATCTTAGAGCCGTTGTTAAGTTACCTAATTCCCCCCATTCGTATATACTTTCTTTAGGAATATAAATAATCAAATTACCAAGCCATGATTACTTTTAAAATTGTTAATTATCTAATCATGAATATTGCTCCTCAATTAAAAAGAAAAAGTTGTTCATTTAGCCAGAAATTCTAAAGGAAAAAAAAAAATCTATCCCTCACAAGCCAGAATAATTCCTGCCAGCATTTTTACATATTTACTCTGTCTTTTCATCTTAGTTCTGATAGTTGAACCATTCTCTCTTCCACTAATTATGATTTTTACTTACTTATACTCAAACATTAAAAAAGCTTCATGATTGTGATATGTTTTGACAGCTTCCTTCACAGAGTTTTGCCTCTCTCTTTGTATATTTTATGTTATTTTGCTGTGACAACTTTCTAGAAGGATAGTTACTAGGCCAAAAAGCATGAACCTATTTAAAGCTCTTAAATTATAAAATTACTTTCCAGGTTGCCATACTCATTTACAATTATAACCAGTGATTAACATTAACACATTTTTGCCCTCACTATAAAAGTTAAAAAATAAATAACATTGTAAATTTGATACACAAAAGATTGTTGTATGTGAAATTACTAGATTATTAATGATAGTAAATATTTCTCTGTGTGTTTCTAAGACATTCTGATAACTTTTAATATGTGAGTTGCCAGTTTCTATTTTTTGTCCTATTAGCAGTTCTTTTTTTAGAATTGTGAATATTTTATTATAAATCAATTCAACAGAAGATAACTACATTTTTGAAATCAAATAATATATTTTTGTTTCATATAAATTTTATTTAAAATTGTTGTATTATTCCTTTACTTCTTTTTTAAAGATTTTTATTTGTTTGTTTTTGTGTTGGTGGAGCTCTAACCCAAGGGCTCATGCATGCTAGGCAAGTGCTCTATCACTGAGACACATGCCAATCCCCTGCCTTTTACTTTTTTTTTTTTTTTGAAGAAAGAGAGGGAGAGAGAGAGAATCAGTTTTCTTTTAGTTTTTCATCGTTCTGACACTTAGTTGTGTAGATGGTGCTTGGGTTCAAATCTGTGTCCTTGCATATGCCAGAAAAGCACCATAACCTCTGAGCTACTGCTCCAGCCTCTACTTTAAAAACATTTTTTATTAGTGCATTATAGCTGTACATAATGATGGGATCTGTTGTCACATATTCCTAGATGCACACAATACAGCAATATAGTTTGGTCAATATCCCCAGCCCACCACACCCCTCTAACCTCCCGCCTCCCATTCCCCGATCTAATCCCTTGCCTCTCTTCTGGGTCCTATATTAATCAAAAAACAAACAAACAAAACAACAACGAAAACACCCCAAGTACAGTGTAAGTACAGTGTCACATTTTTTAAAGAGAGAGGGACAGTGAGAGAGAGAGGAAGATAGAATCAATTTTATTTAGGTTTTCATTGGCCTTTGTTGCTTCCATGTTGTGTATTTTGGGCTGGGGTTCGAACCTGCGGACTTGTGCATGCAAAGCAAGCGCCATAATCACCGAGCCACTGCTCCTGCCCCAGAGTCATAATTCTTATACCTGTTATATATAGTACTTTTTTTGTAAGAGACAGAGAGAGAGAGAGAGAGAGTTACTTTTTTTAAATCTGGTTTTTGTGTTTTTCCTTTATTTATTTGTGTATGTGGTGCTGGGGATCGAACCCAGGTCCTCATGCATGCCAGGCAAGTGCTCTACTGCTGAGCCACCTTTCCAGCCCATCAGCCCTTTATTTTTATTGTTTCTTTCTTAGATAAATATGACATTAGAATATACCACAACTTTTCAAATTCAGTCCTCGGAATTTTCCTTTCCCCATCCTTTCCTCCTCTGTCTGTTCTTTTTAGTCATTCATGACAAAAGAATATACAATGACATAATTATAAAAGCATGTGTAGAACTAGTTCTAATTTAGTCCCCAGTATTGGCCCTTTTCCTGGCTTCCTTCCACCCTGCTCTTTCTAGATATACAAGGTAACAGAATAATCAACGATACAATTATAAAAGTATGGTTAACTTTTTTCATTTCCAACCCCAGTATTTCTACTCCCCCTTCTCTTCTCTATAATTTACTGATCTTTCTACTATTATTTTTTTAAAGAGAGAGAGAGAGAGAGAGGGAATCATTTTTTATTTAGTTTTTCATCTGGTTTTTGTTGCTCCAACACTTAGTTGTGTGTATGGTGCTGGGGTTTGAACCTGGGTCCTTGTGCTTGCCAGGCAAGCACTCCAACTACTGAGCCACTGCTTCAGACTGATCTTTCTGTTATTTATTAATAGTTTTTTTAAAATTAGTAAGTTGTTGATGAACAGGTTGATGTGACTCACTATGGTATGTTTATGTATATGAACATAGGAAAATAAGTCTGATTCACTACATGAACTTTCTCTATTTCATCCCTCCTTCCTCTATTCCCTTCCTGTTTGTTTACTTCTCTGATGTTTTCTGTATATTGGGTTAGCTTCCACGTACCAGAGAGAACATTTGACCTTTGGCTTTCTGAGACGGGCTTATTTCTTTTAGCATGGCATCCTCCATTTCCATCCATGTGACAGCAATGCCATAAAGGTATTCTTCCTTATGGCTAAGTAATACTCCATTGTGTATAACCTACATTCTCTTTATCAATTCATCTGTTGAAGGGCACCTTGGTTGGTTCCATAGCTTAGCTATTGTGACTTGTGCTGCAATAAACTTTGGTGTGGCTGCAGCACTGTAGTATGCTGATTTTAGATCTTTTGGATATATATGAAGGAGTGGGATAGCTGGGGTCAAATGGTGGATCCATTCCTAGTTTTTTGGGGAATCTCCATATTGCTTACCAGAGTGATTGTACCAGTTTGCAGTCCCACTAGTAATGCATAAAGGTACCCTTTTCCCCACATCCTTACCAACATTTATTGTTGGTCTATTCTTGATAATTGCCATTCTGACTGGAGGAAAATGAAATCTCAGGGGGTTGGAACAGTGGTATTGGAGAAACAAAAGCCAGATGGAAAAATAAAATTCATTCTCTCTACCTCTCTCTCTCTCTCTGTTTTTAAAGATGAAATCTCAGTGTAGTTTTAATTTGCATTTCTTTAATTGCTAGAGATATTGAACATTTTTTTCATGTATTGGTTGACCAGTTGCATTTCTTCTTTTGAAAAATGTCTGTTTATTTTGCCCAGTTATTGATTGGGTTATCAATTTTTTTGGTGTTAAGTTTTTTGACTTCTTTTTATATCATAGATATTAATTCCCTGTCTGAGAAGCACATGGAAAAGAATATTTTCCCATTCTATGGGTTCTCTCTTCACATTCCTGATAGTTTTGTTTGCTGTGAGGAAGCTTTTCAATTTGATGACATCCCATTTTATTGATTTTTAATTTTACTTCTTGTGCTTTGGGAGTTTTATTAAGGAAGTCAGTTCTTGAGCCAACATGATGGAGTGTTGGGCCTACCTTTTCTTCCAGTAGGTACAGGGTTTCTGGTCGAATCCCTAGCTCTTTGATCTAGTTTGTGCTGAGTTTTGTGCAAGGTGAGAGGCAGAGATTGAGCTTCATTCTACTACATGTAGATTGACAGTTCTCCCAGCATCATTTTTCCCCCCAGCATCATTTGTTAAAGTAAGACTGCCTCTTCTCAGCTCTCTAAATAGTGCATTGAACAAAGCAGACAACAATTTCTGCCTGCACAGAACTTTCATTCTAGTGGAGCTAGGTAGACACAAAAGCAGAATGAGAAAGTTTAATAGTATCCTAGAGGAAGGTGAACATCAAAGAGAAAGTAAAGAGACTGTCAGGGATGGTGCTACTGAGAAGGTGGCATGGCACCAGGTGGAGGGGGCAGCAGGCTGGGCTCTGAGGTGGGGAGGGCATCTAGCATTGTGTTAAGAGCCTGCTCAGTAACCGCTTGCAATATTTGTACTCATTATTTCAACTTGCTGCTCGCCTTTCAGTTAAATATAGAAGATTTAGTTTTGTGTAGTTGAATCAATCACTTATTTGTGGTTTCTTTCATGTCTTTAAAGAACTTTTAATGTGTATCATGAATAAAATATATGTGTACAATTTAAAGAATTAAAATCCCTTGAAACTTCAGCATACAGATTAAGTGAAGCCTTGGCAGGACCTTGAAGCCCTGTTGCCCCTGGTCCCCACCTTTCTCTCTAGAAGGAACCACTACTCTGACCTTGGTGTTCCTCTTCCCTTGATTTTCTTTATAGTTGTGTCACACCTATGTTTGCATCCTTACATGATATATTGCTTAGTTTTGAAAAATCAAGCAGGTGAATGCAAACCCAGCAGATGAGGTGACACTCCCACTACTCGGGGGACTCCCACAGCTGAGTTAAATCTTGATCCTGGTCACAGTCTGGCTTCAGCTTTCCTGGAATTTTACAAGAACATATTCTGGGAAGGTCATCAGTGAGAACATGGGACACCTCAAGAGCTGTGCAGTGGGGCCACGAAGCAGAGCTGTCAGACAACACCAGAGTTCAGGACAGAGTTGTACGTGGGATGTATCTAGTTCCCAGCACCCTTACATCCAAGAGATGAAAAAAGAGCCTGGGTGGGGCTTGAGCAATGGCTCAGCAGTTGCAGCACTTGTCTGGCAAGTGTGAGGACTCCAATCAGAGAAACAAAGGCCAGATGGAAAATAAATAAAATTTATTCTCTCTGTGTCACTCTCTTTCTCTTTCAAAAAAAAAAAAAAAAGCCTAGGCTCTGGAATCCCCACATGAAGGGGATGTACATGTGCATACGGAATAGGAATGCCTCACCTGAACTACTATGTGAGCGAGAAATAAACTTCTGTTTGGTCATGATGCATGATGGGTCCACTCTTCAGCTCTTTATCCTACTTTCATATCATTGGTTCTTGGTGAGTTGGTTGCTCTGAATTTTCTGCTTATGAGCCTAACATAACTAACCTTTGGTTTCCAAAGGTAGGTCTAAACAGATAATTTGGTAGGTGGGAGTGAGAGGGAGGGAATGAAATCTTAAACTAATCCAGGCAGTGAGGCAAGGAGGAGATGAGGAAATTCCTCATAGTCAAGGGAGGCTACACACAAATAATGAGATGGCTGAACTGATTCTTCTGTCCTCAGATTCAAGAGAGTTAAATGAGCTGAGATGTTCCTATTAGCCTTCCTCCATATGTCTGTCCCTTAAATCACATGGTTCCAATCCAGACGGGGTACTCTACCTCTGATACACAACTGTGGTTCTTGGCTCTTTTTTTTTTTTGCCATACTGACAGGATACCCTTTAGCATCTTTCCTGGGCTAACTCTACTTCCTACACTTTGGATCTTGTTTCTTGGTTTACTCTCTTGTTTTCATGGAGCACATCCTCAAGCAGTTTCATGAGAAAGGGTGGCAAATTTATCTTACTTATCTGAAAATGGAAAATCTCTTTTTTCAGCTTCAATGTATTTGAAGTTTCATGTCAGAAATAACTTTCCTTTGAAATTTTGATTGTATTACTCGATTGTTTTCTGTTATAGAGTTGGGAATTTTGAACATTTTTGGTCTCTGGGTCCTTTGTATTTGGTCTGTTTTTCTCCTGAGAGGCCTCTGGAATTTTTCTCTTGGGCTTCAGTGTCTGGAATTGCACTAATATTTGGCTTCGTGTGAATCTGTTTTATTCTCTAGTTCTAGGTTATTTTTTTTTCTTGTGTTTAAGTTATTGTTTACCCACTGTTTTTTCTAGTTTGATAAAGTTCTTTTTGGATGGGTTCCCTTTCTTATTTTTTCTCTAATATTTCCCATCTCTCTGGTCTGCTTCCTTGAACATTTTCTAAACTTTGTCTTTGCAGCATTTATTGACAATTTCTGAAATCATGTTTTTAATTTTCAAGACCATTTGTTCTGTTCTTGGTATTTTCCTTTCTAAAGTAATATCTTATTTTAATTTCATGGATTCGTGATTTCATGAATCTTCTGTATCTGAGAACTTTCTGAGGATGTTAGTTACATTTGGGGGGTGTTTTTTCCTCCTGTGTATTTCCTGTTATCTCCTAATGCTCTTTTCTGTTTATGACTTTTTCCAGATGTTTTCTCAAGATTAAGAAACGACAAAATTGGTCCAACACTTCAACATTTGGGAGTAGGCAAAGACTTTCTCAACAGGTCTCCGAAAGTGAAGGAAGTAAAGTAAAAAATCAGTGAATGGGATGCCATAAAGCTAAAAAGCTTTTGTACTGCCAAGGAAACAAT
>PVKS010025194.1:0-30161 GCA_004027875.1 Aplodontia rufa
TTTGGTAAAAATAAGGAAATATTAAGGTAAGAAAAAGAATTAGCTAACTTACTAACAGCAACAAAAAAAAATCTGTAAGATACCTCAGAGGGGACAGCTGATTTTGAATAGGTAGGGTAGGAGCGTTATGGAGGACAGGGTGTTGCAGCCTGGAATAGCAAGAAGATAGTGCATGGAGCTAGAGCCAACTAAATGAGACAAAACCTCCTAACTCTGTCCTCTTTCCCCTGTTGCCTTGGGATGACTGTTGTCTGCCTCTCGCTGAGGCACTCTGTAGTAAACCTCCCAGGGTGCAGAATCTCCTGACACGAACTGGCTTTGAGCAGAAGATCCTCAGTGCTTGCCCTTTTACCCCCTCCTCTATTGAATTCCCATTCTAGAGTGTAGCAACCAAAAGGAGGAGACTTCTGCCTACGAGCCAAAAAGTAAAATAAATTGAACTGTTTTCATGGAAATATTTGTGGTTTTTTTATTGTATTTTAAACACTTTCTCCGATATCTTGCTTTTAATGGAAATGGTCAGTGGATTTAGCAGAATTTCTTTTGGCATTGTAGAATTGGTATTGTTAATGTTTTTGATTTGGCAATTAATATTTTCCATTTTTATAGGATTTAAAATGTAGGGGGCTGGAGTGGTCACTCAGCGGTGATGGCGCTTGCCTGGCATACTTAAAGACAGGAGTTCAAACCCCAGCAACATGTACATAGAGAAGTGTCAGAGCAACAAAGGCCACATGAAAAACTAAATAAAATTTATTCTCTCTTTCTTTCTCACCATCCCTCTTTCTTTAAAAAATAAAATAAAATATTGGCATGATCCATTTTTTTTTATATTGGGTATTGAACCCTGGGGTAGCTCAGCCACTGAATAACATCTCCAACCCATTCTTGTTTTTTACTTTGAGACAGGGTCTCACTAAGTTGCTTAGGACCTCGCAAAGTTGCTTGCTAAGGCTGGTCTCAAACTTGTGATCCTCTTGCCTGAGTCACTAGAATTACAGGCCTGTGCCACCATATCCCTAGCTTGATCCACCTTTTTTTTTTTTTTAAGAGAAAAAGACAGAAAGAGAGAGAGAGAGAGAATCAATTTTTATTGAGTTTTTCACATGGCCTTCATTGCTCTGACACTTAGTTGTGTAATGGGTGCTGGGGTTTGAACCTACATACTAGTGCATGCTGGGCATGTCAGGCAAGCACTACAATCGCTGAACCACCGCTCCAGCCCCAGCACGATTCACTTTTGAAGCTCTGGCTAGAGCTAATTAGTTCCCTTTCCTGAGCAGCCAGTTGAGTTTATGTCCCCAAGCATCTCCATAACAGGGCTCTCGCCCTCCAGGCTACTGTGCAACCACTTTCCTCATCCCATGCCTGGGAATCAAATGACCAGGAACAGTCCTTGTGCCTAGTGCTCACTAATTTATTTACATTAGCCAATACTGAATCTGCTTGCCCTGCCTTGGTTTCTTAAAATGAAGAAAACTATTATCTTACTCATAAATTTCCTAAGAATACTAGAATACTGATTACCACCATGCCAGAATTGAATTGCACGCATTCAATACAGTTTGTCATTATTCTCTTATAGCTGTGCTCTGTATTCTTTCAGCATTTGTTTGTATGTTTTCCAAATTAAATTTTAATACAACTACTTGGCATTGTCATTGATGTGCATTTCAGTTCCCTTAAGTCTCTGGGTTTGACTTGTTTCACTCAGCATGATTTTTTTCCCTCATTTCCCTCCATTTACCTGCAAAAGCCATGATATCTTTCTAATAGTTGAGTAGAACTCCATTGTGTGTGTATGTGTGTGTGTTTTTGGATCCACTCATCAAGTGAAGGTCACCTAGGTTGTTTCCATAATTTTGCTATTATAAATGGTAGCTCATCTGGGAAAATAACCAGGAGCAGGATAGCTGGGTAAAACAGTGGTTCCATCCCTAATTATCTGAGGAGTCTCCACACTGTAGTGACCTTCTTTGCCTCTCCTGACTAATTTTTGGTTGAAAACTACTTTTTTTGGATATAAATATCATGACACCAACTTGTTCTTTTGGGCTGTACATTTGGTAGATTTTTTCCAACCTTTTACCTTCAATCTAGCTGGCTATGGCTGTGAAGGCAGTCTCCTATAAGCAACGTATTGTCGGATTTTGTTTTTTAATCTAATCTGCTACTCTGTGCCATTTGATTGAGGCATTGAGTTCATTCATATTCATTGTTAACATAGATATGTAATTTTGCTTCTCTGGTACTATGACCTTTACTGTATTTCTGCCATCTTGTATATCCTTTAGTGAGTTATACTTTTATTGACTTTCCTCTGACTGTGGGCTTTGGGAGTTTTTTGCTTGCTCCTCTGTTTGAAATTTGTCTTTGATTATTCTCTGTAGAGGTGGTTTTGTGTTCATGTATGTTGCTAGTTTGTTCTTATCATGGAAAGTTTTTATTTCTCCATCAAATTTTAAGCTGAGTTTTGCTGGGTATAGTATTTTTGGCTGATAATTATTTTCATTCAAGATTTTGTTCCACCCTCTTCTTTCCTTTATGGTCTTATTTGAGAAATCCACAGTGATCCTTATTGGTTTGCATCTGATTATGACTTGTAGTTTTTTCTCTTACAACTTTTAATATTCTTTCCTTGTTTTCTCTGTTTGTAGTTTTTAATATAAAGTGTCTCAGTGAGTTTCCCATTTGGTTAGGCCTATTTGGAGTCCTAAAGACCTCTTGAATGTGAATATCTGGATTTATTTTGACATGGAGGAAATTTTCCTTGGCTATCTCATTGAGAGGGTTCTTTATGCCATTCGTTTGTTGTTCAATGTTCTCCTCTATCCCAATCACTCTCATGTTATTTCTTCTGATTTCATGCCATAGTTATTGGAAATTCTGATCACGATCAATAAGTTTTCTTTTTTTTGTCTATCCTCCATGAGTTCCCAGATTATTCAGCTTTTCCTTGTTGTCTGATATTCTTTCATCAAGAGCCGAAGTTCTATTTTCTACTGATTTACTCTGACATTAATATCTTTCATTGAGTTTTTAGTTTGGTTGACTGTGTTTTTTAATTCTGAGTTCTTTTTTCAAAATATCTAGCTCATTATCAAAGTGGTCTCTCTGCTCCTGAAATTGCTCTCTTATTTCCCTCCTTAATCTTCTTTTAATCTTTTGATCATTTTAATAATCAAGTTGTTATTACTTTCTTCTAAGTTTTCATCTAGGTCTCTATCCATGGAATCCTTCGCTGGAGGGTTGTAGGTTTGAGGAGAAGAATTGTTTCCCTTTTTCCTCATTTTCAGTGTCAGAAATTGGGTCTTGAAATCTCTCACTGGTTATTTCACTTTGGGACTTTGTTGATGGGTTGTAGGGTTTTCATCTCCTCACTTATATGGGCTTGGATATAATTTGGATAGTACAGTTCAACAGCTGGCTCCCTGACCTGTGAATTAGTATTGACCTTTACAATTTCCAATACCTCATGAAGTAAGGAAAAAGTCAATATGTACAGCCAATGCACACAATAGACAGTTTTGAACTGGTTATTTTTTTCCTTCTATAATTGTTACAATTTTAATTACCATCTATGAGAGGAGTAGAAGGATTAGCAACTATCTTCTACCCAACTATAACTGTCAGATTATACCCAATTTAAAAGTCAATACCCATTTTCAAATTTGGCATTCATTTCAGATTCCCAGTACCTCTGTAGGTAAGGAAAAATAGACTTGAGAGCAAAGGAGAAGGGATAGGATAGTAAAGAGGAACTTGTGAATTTGGAGCAAGAGCAGCAAAAGAGTGGAGATGATGCAGGATATTCTAATAAAAGAAAAGGAAAAAAGTAAAAAGATAGAGGAAGAGACTAATGTAATGACTTTAGAGGTGAGTGAGAGAGAGAGAACAAAAATGTTTTCTGTTGCCGGAAAAAAGCAAAGAAGGGGGTAGCAGAAAAGTTCACCACCTGGAGGCTGTACAGCACAAAAACAAAATGTGCTGGTCTGCAAGAACACAAACAAAAACAAAAATAAACCACAGAAAAACAAAGCAAAAGAAACAAGAAACAAATAAAAAAAACCCACACACAAAACAGAGAAAATTAAAAAAAACACTACAAAAAATCAAAGTCTTAATGGAAACTTGGGAGGATTATCGGTTATTTCCAATGAGGAAGTCAATATAGACAGTGTGGGTTCATGATCACAACTGGCTCCTGGATGGAGGCACTTCCAGGGTGAGGTTGCTGGAGGGACTGGTTTTTGTTGTTCTCAGCTGGGAAGTCAGATTCTCAGGAATCCTCCAAGTATTTTTGTCATATGGAGCATTTGCAGACCTTCACCACCACTGCTACCAATAAATACTGACATTCGGCTTTCCTAGGTTGAGCACCTGGGGAGTTTTGTGACTACCTGCCCAGACTCCTGTCCTATGTCAGTCAGGGCCCAAGCAGCTGCAATCTTGTGGACCCCAGAGCAGCTGAAAGAACAGCTCACAGATCCTGGGGTCATGGACACACAGAACTCTTCGCACCTGGGGCTGATGCTGCCCTGAACTCCCAGGTCCTGAGACCCTAACTGGCCCAAAATGTGTGCGGCTTCCAGGACCATCTCCACCCTGAACTCATAGGTCCTGAAGCAGTCAGTAGATAGGGCTCCTGGGGTGGTCAGTGGCATCCTCTGATCCAAACTAGAAGCTTTCAGAGCAGCTGTGTGGACTGCCCACCTTCTCAAGATAGTGACCTCCCCAGCTCTCAGTGGCCAGTTTGGTGGCACATCTAAGTTATGTGCACTAATGCAGAATGCAGACTCTGGATTCAGCCAAGGAGAAGGAGCCCTTTTGATAGCAGTATTCTCTGTGTCAATTTGTCCTTCCTGTATTTGTGGGTCTTCTTACCCCTCTCTGTGCCAAACCAGTAGCACAACCACTGGGTGGTGGTCCTTTCAGCCAGAGCTGCTTGGCCCCTGTGTGATTTTTCTCCCTTGCTTGTTGTATCCAAGCCTCTGAGTCTCTACTTTTCCTTGTTTGTCTACTAATGAGTTGAAGTGAAATTTTGCCATACATCCACCTCACAGAGAGGCACTTCTCTCTCCATTGGAGTCCTGCTTCATGGACAGATTCTGCAGGCCACCACACGCACAGGTCATCATCTTCCTCCTCTCAGGGTTCACTCTTGATGTAGTATATTCTATGTGTTCTGAAAATTGCCTAATTATATCTATCACCAGAATGGTATCATACGGAATAATTTTACAGCTCTAAAAATCCTGTGTTCTCTTTGTTCTCCATCCATCCCTCCTTCTTTATCCTACCAACTACTGACCTTTTTACTAACCCCATAGTTTTGCCTTTTACAGAATTTCATGTAGTTAGAATCATATAATATATAGTCTTTTCAGATTATCTTTTTTTCACTTAATAATGTACATTTAATTTTCCACCAAGTCTTTTCATGGGTTGATAACCTTTCTTTTCAACATATAGTCCAGTGTCTGCATATATCACAGTTGGTCCATTCTCCTACTGAAAGATATACTGGTTGGTTGGTTGCAAGTTTTATAAATTGCAAGTATGGCTGTAACAAAAATCTTTGTGTTACTTTTATTATGTGAGTAGGTTTTCAACTCCTTTGGTAAATACTCAGGAGTGTGACTGAAGGACTTCTTGAAAAGAATATGCTTAATTTTGTAAGGAACTCCTAAATTTTCTTCCAAAGCAGCTGTAAAATTATGTAGCAATCTGACCAGCAAAAAATGATAATTCCTGTGGCTTCATATCCCAGCCAGTCTATAGTGGTGTTAGTGGTTTTAATGTAAACTATTGCAAGAGTTATACAGTGGTTTGTTGTTTTAATTCTCAATTCCCTAAATAACATATGATATTGAACACCTTATATATTTAATTCCACTTATAATATGAACATCAATATCACCAATCCCAAAAATTAAAAATTAAGGCTAAAACCACAATGAGATATCATTTCACACCTGTTAGGATGGCTATTATCAAAAAGATTAAAGATATTGCTATAGCTGGATGTGGTTTAGTGTGTCCTCTAAGCAATTTGGTCCCCAGTGTGGCAATGTTAAGAGTTATAAAACCTCTAACATGTGGGGCCTAGTGGGAAGTCCTTAAGTCATTGGGAGTATGTCATTGGAAGCCATTAATGTAGTTTTCCTGGGAATCCAATTAATCCCCAATGCCTCTTTCCAGAGCTGTGTCAGTACTGTGAACTAAACCTATTTTTAACATAAGAATTCAGCCTCAGGTATTTCATTACAGCAACAGAAAACAGATTAATGACAAAATCAGGTGTTTGTGAGGATGTGGATAAAAGGCAACACTTGTACACTTATGATGAGAATGTAAATCAGTACAGCCATTTCAGAAAACAGTATGGAGCTACTAAAAAACTAGAAATAGAATTGCCATATGATCTAGGAATCTCACTTCCTGGTATGTATCTGAAGGAACTGAAATCAGTTATGTCAAAGAGATGTCTGTACTCCCATGTTCATTTCAGTATTATTCACAAAAGCCAACACATGGAAACAAGTTAAGTGCCATTAATGAAGGAATGGATTATTAAAATGTGATAAATGCACAATGTGATATCACTTAACCTTTTAAAAGTAATAAATACATCCCTTCATGACAACATGAATGAATCTAGAGAACGTTATGCCAAGCAAAATAAACCAGGCACAGAGATACAAACATTGCATTATCTTACTTATGTGTGGAATCTAAAACAGCCAAACAGTGAGTAAAAGGGTGCTGATGAGAGGCTTGGGGACATCAGTGAACGGGGAAAGAAAAGAAATTGATCAAAGGATATACAGCTTCAGTTACAGAGAAGGAATGAGTTCCGATCTATTGCACTTCATACTGATTAAATGTAGGGTTTTAAATATTCTCACACAGGAAAATAATATATGTGTGAAGTTGTAGATATGTAAATTAGCCTTATTGGTTCAGTCCATAATATATGCATGCATTCAACCATCTTAAAAAACTGCATAATAATTTTTGTCAACTAAAAATAAAGAAAAAGCTAAAAAAGTATAACTATTTTTTGTATTTTCATGAAAATAGAATGGTATTTTACTAAGAGTTTGAAAACACATTCTGTTATTGATATCAGTACAGATATATAAACTCAATCCAGAGAGTGATTTTCAGCCTTGGCTGCTCTTTAGAACTGCAGGAGCTTTTAAAATTTTTGATGTCCAGGTTGGACCCTAGATTATATATATCAAAATATCAAAAATATCAAAATCATTGAATGTGGAGCTAGACATCATAATTTTCAAAAATTCGGAAGTGGACTTTAGTGGAATCAAGCTGGGCAGCGATTTCCTGGTCTCCGCAGGACTCTGAAAAGAAGCAGCATATAAGGGAAGAGTGTAGCAGTGGGTAACACACAAAAAAATTATTATCGTATTCTATTTTGCTTAGCCTGAGACCTGAAGAGACTGTAGGTGGGGAAGCTGGTTTGGAAAACAAATTTATAGAGCCCTAACCACTGATCTTGGAACAATGGAAGTGTGAGGAGAAGCACCAGAAAGAGAAACACTGGGCACAAATAAAGCGCTCTCTTGAGCTTTCCCACACAAAGAAACAGTCAGAGGGACACTTGTGACTTAAAATGCAATGGTGACGAGAATGATCATCATGATCTGTTTGAAACCAAATCCTGAGGGGAGGGCTGGGTCTGGACCCAGACATCTCACTGTATAAACACAGGGACAGAATATTCCCACACCCAAACAGCTGCAAAGTGAGCCAAGGTTAAATCCCCCTGCAGAAGACCCCCCTTAGAATTGAGCTAGAGAGAATCTCTACAGAGACAACTATTCCGGGTGGATTGCTGAAGCCCCCTTCCCTCCAATCCCTCTCCCACTACACAAACAGAGTGACAGAGCTGGCTGATGGCATTCAGGTCCAGGAAAATGCCAAGGCACTCAAAGCAAAAGACCCTCTCAGGAACTGACCTGGAGCAAACTTTCAAAGAGAATACTATCATGGTGGAAGGCTGAAGTCCCCCACAACCTCCCCCTCTGTTCCACAAACAAAGGGACAGAGCCTGCTGAGGGCATTCAGTTCTCAGAAAAGTGCCAGGATGCGCAAAGGCCCACTCAGCAAACGCTTGGGCTGCTATTGCCCAATGCAACTCTCTACTCACCCAGTGGACAGTGACCAACTTTGCTCTAGTTCTCCACTGCTGACACCTGTATACCCACTGAACTGAGACAAAACCCAGAGTTCCTCCAGCCAGAGAAAGTCTTTTCCAGTTCCCAAGAAAGACAAAACCAGAGGCCTGGGATTGCCAACAGCAGTCCAAAGAGAAGCAGATATAGAACCAGCAGGGAATTTTTAGCCTTAATAGGCACAACCCACCTAACTAAAGTTCCCCTTTACTTACATTTACTTTGGCACAAATTAAGTTATAATAGCTCCTCTCTCTCTCTCACTTTTCTTTTTTACCTAATTATGAATTAATTAACCTTAGGCTCTTTCCCATCTCATTCTCTCACCCCATCTCTTTCTCCCTGCTCTGCACTTTTCCTCATCCACTTACCAAATCTTCCTGCCATCCTCCTTCTCCCACTTAGAGTAATAATAAGGTTAATAATTAAACAACTAATCATTTAATCTATTCCATAATTTTATTATAAGTATTAAACTGAATTTGAGGAACTAAAGAGAACAAAAATAACAAACTTTTGATCTCTCAAGGTTGAATGAAATGAGAGTCGGCTTAGTAGAGACTATCATAATTTGGTCTCAATAGCTTCTCTTAAAGAGGGATTTGTATTGTGGGCAGCAAATATCATATATTGAATTAAAATAATAGTATCTTGAAATCCACCCAAGTCAGGACTCATAAGGAAAAGAAGCTCACAAAGATAGACCTCACTTAAAAAAAGAACTCAGTAATACTGAAAAATATGAAGATATGCAAACAATATGGAAAAACAAAGGGATCGAGCAACCCAAAGTATCCATAATGCCTCAACAACAGACACCAATCACTTCACAGTGGAAGAAATGTCAGAGAAGGAATTTAGAAAATTCATTCTTGGGGCTGGAGCGGTGGCTCAGCAGTTAAGGTGCTAGCCTGGCATGTATGAGTACGCGAGTTCAAACCTCAGCACCACGTACACAGCAGTTTCAGAGCAATGAAAGCCACATGGAAAACTAAATAAAAATGCTCTCTCTCTCTATCTCTGTGTTCCTCTCTCTTTAAAACAAATCATTCTTGGGGCTGGAGCAGTGCCTTGGCGGTTAGGGCGCTTGCCCAGCATGGCCAAGTACATGGATTCAAACCCCAGCACCCACATATACAACTAAGTGTCAGAGCAACGAAAGCCATGTGAAAAACTCAATAAAAATTGATTCTCTTTCTCTCTCTCTCTCTCTCTTTCTCTTTCTCTTTCTCCTTATCTCTTAAAAAATAATTCTATGAGCTAAGAGAAAAATTAGGGAAGAAATAAAGAGAGGGAATACAAGAAATGAAAGACCACTTCAGTAAAGAGTTAGAGATCCTGAAAAATAATCAAATGGAAATCTTCAAAATGAAGGAATGATTAAATCAAATCAAAATCTCAATGGAAAGTTTCACCAATAGATTAAACACTGGGAGGAAAGATTTTCTGGTCTTGAAGATGAAGTAAATAATCCTGAAAATAAAGTGGACCATAGTGAAGAGATCATGAACAGAATATTCAAGAAATCTGGGATAATATCAAGAGAGCAAATTTGAGAGTCATTGGGGTGGAGGAAAATTTGGAGATAGAAACTAATGGTTTGCACAATTTTTTTCAATGAAATAATATTGTAAAAATTTCCAAACATTAAGAATGAAATGGAAATTCAAATTCAGGAGGCATAAGGAGTCCAAATATACAGAATCACAACAGACCCACTCCAAGGCACATTATTATGAATGCCTAACATAGAACAAGGACAGAATCTTAGAAGCTGCAAGGTAGCAGGATATGAAATCAACATTCACGAATCAATCATGCTCCTTTATTCCAATGATGAACTTACTGAGAAAGAAATTATGAAAACAACCCCATTCTCAACAGCTTCAAAAAAAGATAAAATACTTGTGAATCAATCTAACAAAAGTGATGAAGAACCTCTAGAATGGAAATTGTAGAACACTGAAGAAGAAAATTGAAGAAGACCTTTTGAAGATGGAAAAACCTTCATGTTCTTGAACAGGGAGAATTAATATTATCAAGATGGCCACATTACCAAAAGAACCACACCAATTCAATGCATATCCTTCCAATGATGTCCTTCACATAATAAGAAAAAACAGTCACAAAATTCACCTGGAAAAATAAGACCCAGAATAGCCAAAACAATCCTTACCAAGAAATTTGAAGCTGGAGGCATCACAATACTGATTTCAAATTATACTACAGATGTATAGAAACAAAGACAGAGAGGTACTGGCACCAAAACAGAAATGAAGACCAATGGAATAGAATGGAAGACACTAAGCCAAACCCAAATAAATAGAGTTACCTTATAGTCAACAAAAGAGCCAAAAACATTAGTTAGATAAATGACAGTCTTTTTAACAAATGGAAAACTGAAAATTCATATTTACTACAATGAAACTCAATTTCTATCTGTCACCCTGCCTAAAACTCAACTCAAAGTTGACCAAAGACTCAGGGATTAGACCAGAAACTCTGCACCTATTTGAATAAGTAGGCCAAACACTCCATCATCATGGATCAAGCACCAACTCCTAAGAAAGACCCCAAAGTGCAAGAAGTAACAGGAAAAACCAACAAATGGGATTTCATCATATTTAAAAGCTTCCTGACAGCAAAGGAAACAATTAAGAATGTGAAGAGATAATCTACAGAATGGGAAAACATATTTGTCTCCTAAACATCAGACAGAGCATTCATATGCACAATATACAAAGAACACAAAAAAGTTAACACCAAAAACCAAATAACCTGATCAATAAATGGGCCAAAGAACTACACAGACACTTCTCATAAGAAATACAAATGGTCAAAAAATATAGGAAAAAAGGTTCAACATCTCTAGCAATTGGAGAAATGCAAATTAAAACTACACTGAGATTCCCCCTCACTTCAATAAGAATGACAATAATCAAGGTGGCTCAACAAACAAAAGGAGCTGAAGTGATGGCTTCACAGTCACAGTGATTGCCTGGATATACGAGGATGCAGGTTCAAATCCCAGCACCACATACACAATGATGTGTTGAAGAAATGAAAAACACATGAAAAACTAAATAAAATTGATTCTCTCTCTCTTATTGTCCCTCTCTCTCTTAAAAAAAGAACACAAACAAAAAATAAATGTTGGTAGGAACGTGGGGAAAAGAGTACAATTATGTATGATTGGTGGGACTTCAACATGGTACAACCACTCTGGAAAGCCGTATGGAGATTCTTCAACAAACTGACAATGGATCTACAATTGACCCAACTATCCCACTCCTTGGTGTATATCCAAAGGTCGTAAAATTAGCATATTATAGTGATGCAGCCATGCAGCCACATCAATATTCATAGCAGTTCAATTCATAATAGCAAAGCTATGGTCCAACCAAGGTGCCCTTCAATGGATGAATAACTAAATAAAATGTGCCATATATATACAATTGAGTACTACTGAGCCATAAGAAAGAATATTGTGTCATTTGCCAGAAAATTATTGGAACTGGAGTATAACACGCTAAAAAAACCCAAAGATCAGGGAACAATACATCAGGAAAATATAACCATAGTAAATATCTATGCTCCAAACATCAAAACTCCCAAATATGTGGGAAAAATACTCCATCATGACATAAAACCACTTACAGATTCCAACATAATAATACTGGAAGACTTTAATACTCTATCATGAAAAGACAGATCATCAAAGCGAAAAAAAACAAAGAGATCTCCAATATAAACAATTTCACAAATCAAATGGACTAAACAGACATCTATAAAATGTTCCACACCAAATTGACTGAGTTTATCTTCTTCTTAGTAGCACATGAATTCTTCTCCGAAATAGATCATATTCTTGCTCACAAAGGAAATCTCAACAAATATTAAAAAGAAACTATTATCCCATGTATTCTATAAGAACCATGGTGCCATGATCCTAGCAATTAATAACCAAAATTACCACCCACTTGCCTGCAGACCCAGGACAGGAGTCCTGGGCCAGCAGGCACCCGGGACAACCCAAGGAAGACTCCACTGCCCAGAGCTGTTGCACCCACTTACCATGCAGGGCCAGGACTCCATTCCTGGGACTGCAGGTGCCCAGGTCAGCTCTGAGGCAGATACCACCCAGAGCCTCCCCACCCACATACCCTATGGGACCAGGACTGTTGTGTCAGCAAGCAGGTACCCCAGAGACTACCGAGGAGGACACTGGCACCCAGAGACACACTGCCAACATTCCCCACTGACCCAGACTTCAGTCCTAGGCTGGCAGGTGTCCAAAACATCACTGAGGAGAATCTCTTCATCCTGAGCTGCCCCACAGGCCCAACACTTTCAGGCTGGCAGGCACCCAGGACAGCCCCAAGGATGGACCCCTTACCCAGAGCCACCTCACCCACACACTCCACAAGCTTCAGGATTCTGGTTCCAGCCAGCAGGGGCACAGGACAGCCCTGAGGAGGACCCTCACTTTCAGAGCACAGGTCTCCAGATTAGGTCAGCAGTCACCCAGGACAACCCAAAGCAGGACTGCCCCATCCAAAGCCACCCAGCCCACACTCCACGCAGGACCAGGACACTGGTTGCAGGCCAGCAGAAGTCCTGGACAACACTGAGTAGGACTCTTGCCCAGAGCCACTCTGTCCATCTGCTGCACAGGCCTAATTCAAGTTCTGTGAGTTGGCACACACCCAAGAGAGCCTGAAGAAGGCCCTGTCCTGAAGCTGCCCTGCCCAACTGCCAAATGAGCCCAGGACTCTGGTACCAAACCTGCAGACACCTAGGACACTCTGTGGACCACAACCAGGAGCCACCCAGATGCAGCTAAATCCTGCCAGGTCCAGATATATTAGGCCCATCCTTATCACAAAGGACCTCAGGTCCTATTGAAGCACACAGGCCCATTCTGGTCCTCTCTGTGCCACCAAGATCCCAGGACACAGAAACATACCTTTACCACTGTGCTTCAACAATCCAGCACCCTGCCCCACACCTCCAACAGATTAAAGATCCATGCTCTGGAACCTAGATCCAAAAGATGCAGCAAAATGAGGATCCAGGCAGAAGCAGTTTTCTGGAAGAAGGTGGTCTTCAGACAGGTTGTGTCTGACCTGACCCTTTAAACTGCAAGGAGAAGCACCTGGAGCCCTGCCTTGCTTCAGCACAGGGAACCTCAGTTCAAAGATACAGAAAAAGGACTTCAAACATGAGGAACCAAGGGGCTTGGGTGGTGGCTCAGCAGTTACTGCACTTGCCTGGCATGCGTGAGTATGCAAGTTCAAACCTCAGGACCATGTACACAACAATGTCTCAGAGCAACAAAAGCCACACATGAAAAGCTAAAAAAAAAAAATTTGATTCTCTCTCTCTCTCACTCTCTCACTCTCTCGTTCTTGCTCTCTCTCTCTCTGTCCCTCTCTCTTAAAACAAAACAAAAAAAATGAGGAACCAAAATAGAAGAGGTTCAAATCAAACCCCAACTCTCAAATCAAGGAGCCCATGGATAGGGAGTGGGATGAAATCCTAGAAAAAAAATGTCAATGAATTGATTACTCAAAGGAACAATGAACTAAAAGAAGATTTAATGAAGGGACTAAGAAAATTCAAGAGATGAAAAATTATTGTCAGAGAAATAGACATAGTGAAAAAGGAAGTAATAGAACTATAATCTTCAGTTAATCACATCAGGAATAACATAAGAATTTAATACTAGACTTGTTAAAAAGAGAGAGAGAGAGAAAGAGAATCAGTTTCGTTTAGTTTTTCATGTGGCTTTTGTTACTCCAACACTTCATTGTGTACGTGGTGCTAGTGTTCGAACCCGCATACTTGCGCATACCAGGCAAGCACCGTATCTGCTGAGCCACCACTCCAGCTTATAGAATAACTTCTATAGAAACAGAACCTCACTTCTTCAAGAAAGAACTTCCGACAATGAGGATAGGCTGAGTAAGACTGATTGCACAGATGACAAAAAAAGTACAAAAAAACAAGAAATAGAATTTTCAAAACGTCTGGCATGAAATCAGAAGAAACAATATAAGAGTTATTGGGATACAAGAAAAATTGAACTGCAAATGAATGGCATAAACAATATTTTCAATAAAATTGTTAAAGAAATTTTTCCCAATTTACAATTGAGTCAGATATGCTCATCCAGGTAGTTTATAGGACACCAATAGGCCTAACTAAAAAAGAAGCTCACTGAGACACATCAGAAGATCACTTCTGACTTTTAAGCTCAGACTCTAGAAGCAAAATGATCCTGGAAAGAAATATTTCAACATTTGAATGACCGAAATCTACAGTTGCAAATACTATATCTAGCAAAGCTCAGCTTCAAATTCAGTGGGGAAATAAGAACATTTCACAATAAGATCAAAATTGCAGCATTCATAAATGGAAAACCAGCATTACAAAGAATTCTCAAAGATAAACTACAGATAGAAAAACAAGTAACCAATCCTCAAACCCGACAAACTGAGGAAATTCAATAAAAGTACACATCCTCGAAAAGACAAACAAGACTGCACAGAAATCGCTAATAAAACATGATGTCAATGAACCACAACCATATAATTCTTCTAACACTGAATGTGAATGGTCTCAATGCCCCTATCAAAAAACACAGATTAGCAGATTGGATCAAAAAACATAATCCAACAATATGTTTCTTACAGGAGAGCCATTTTACAGACAAAGGCTGAGAGTGAAAGAATGGAAAAAATATACCAGGCTTACAACTCAACAAAGCAAACTGGTGTTGCAATACATACATATGGTAAAGTGGAGTTCAATCAAAATGTAATCACAAGAGATAAAGAAGGCCACTACATCATAGTAATGAAAGAGATATATCAGGAAGTTATAACCACAGTATATATCTATGCTCCAAACACCAATACTCCCAAGACAGTGGAAAAAAATAGTCCATGATATAAAACCACTTATGGACCTCAGCATGATAATACTAGAGATTTTAATATTCCTATATAACCAACAAACAGAATAACAAAGCAAAAGAAAAAACCCAACAAACCAAACAAACAAAAAATAATAAATAAGTCTCTAGCCTAAACAACTCCATAAATTAAATGGACTTAACAGATCTCTATATATTATTCCACCCCAAACTGGCTAAGTTTACATTCTTCTCAAAAGAGTATGGATCCTTCTCCAAAGTAGATGATATTATAATTCATAAAAGAAATCTTACCAAATATAAAAAAGAAGATATTATCCCATATACTATCAGACCATGACACTATGTTTCTAGCAATTAATAGCAAAAATTATAACAGAATACACACACACACACACACACACACACACACATTGAATAATATCCTATTAAATGAAGAATGGATCCAAGAAGACATGAGACAGAAATCAAGAAATTCTTGGAAGCCCATAAGAGTCAAGACACAGCACACTGAAACCTTTGGGAAAGGATAAAAGCCCTCTTAAAGGGAAAACTTATAGCACTGGGTTTCTTGATGAAAAATCAATCAGGAGGGATTGGAGTGGTGTCTCAGTGGCCACAGCACTTTCCTGCATGTGCAAGTATGTGGGTTTGAACCCCAGCACCACATACACAATGATGTGTCCGAGTAATGAAAACCACATGAAAAGCTAGGTAAACTTGATTCTCTCTTTCTCTCTCTCACTGTCCCTTTGTCTTAAAATCAAGAGAGATCCCAAATACATAAGCTCATGATCCACCTCTAATCCCTACAAAAGGAAGAACAATTTAATCCCAAAGCCAGTAGAAAGCAGGAAATAGTCAACATCAAAGCTGAAATCAAACAAAATTGAAAACAAAAAACAATAAAATGAATCAATGAAACAAAGAGCTGCTTCTTCAAAAACTAAATAAAATTAACCAACCCCTAGCCAATCTCACTAAAAGAGGGAAGGAAAAGAAGCAAATCAATAAAGTCTCCAATAAAAAGGGAAATCCAAAAGATTATCAGAACCTATAATGAAAAATTGTATATCTCTAAATCAGATAATATTGAAGACATGGACAAATATCTAGATATATACCACATTCCCAAATTGACACAGGATGATTTTAAAAGCCTAAGCAGCCCAATGATAGGCACTGAAATCAACATAGCAATTAAATCCTTCCAAAGAAGAAAAGCCCAGGACAGGAAGGATTCCCTACAGAATTTTAACACATTGATGAGGAGGAGTTAACGCCTCCCCTTATTAAGGTTTTCCAAGAAACTGAAAAAGAGGGAACTCTCCCAAACACTTTTTAGGAGGCAACCATAACTCTGAAACCAAAATCAACAAAGACAAATCAAAGAAAATTACAGACGAATATCCCTGATGAACTTAGATGCAAAAGTCCTTAACAAAATCCTAGCAAACTGTATCCAAAAACACATTAAGAAGATAATTCATTCCAATCAAGTGGGTTTCATTCCAGGGATGCAAGGGTGTTTCAACATATGCAAATCAATAAATGTGATTCATCACTTAGAATTGATGACAAAAGCCATATATGATCATTTAAACTGATGCTGAAAAGGCCTGCAATAAAATCCAGCATCCATCTATGATCAAAACTCTAGAAAAGAGAGGATTCAAAGGAAGGTATCCTAATTATGTAAAGGTCATATATGCCAAACCCTCAGTTAGTATAATACTTAATGGAAAAAAGCAGAAAGCATTTCTATTAAACTCAGGAAAAAAAAACAAGCCTGTCCACTCTCACCACTTTTTGTTCAGTATAGTCTTTGAGACCCTAGCCAGAGCAATCTGTCAAGAGAAGGAAATTAATGGGATAAGAATAGGAAGAGAGGTAAACAATAACAGATGTTGGAGGGATTGTTCAAAGATTGTTCAAAGATAGGAACACTAGCACACTGTAGACTGGTCCTGCTGCTGTGGAAAGTAGTGTGGAGTCTCCTTAAAAAAATTAGAGATGGATCTACTATATGACCCAGCTATCCCTCTTCTGGATATTTTCCCGGAGGAGCTAGATTCAGCACATTACAGTGATACAACTAAATTAATGTTCATAGCAGCTTAATTTATAATAGCTAAATTATGGAATCAACCCAAACGCCCTTCACTGGATGAATGAATCCAAATACAGTGGTATATATATATGTATATATATACACACACACACACACACACACATATATACATATGTATATATGGTATATATATATATATACACACCCATATATATACATATATACGTATATATGTATATGTATATATATGGGTGTGTATATATATATATATACACACATACCATGGAGTTCTACTCAGCTATTAGAAACAACGATATTATGGCTTTTGAAGGTAAGTAGATAGTAATGGAAGAAATTATACTGAGTGAAATTAGCAAAACCCAGAGAGTCAAGGGTCAAAACCTTTCCCTCATTTGTGGAGGCTAGAACAAAACCCAGGCTTGGGTGAAAGATAGTCAAGAATACATCCTAGACTCACCGAATTTGAAGGAACACATAATCTTAGGGAACCAGAGATATGTAGGCGGAGGAAAGAGGTAGGGAAGAGGGAGGATGAAGGGGAGGGGAGAGGAAGTAAGGAGGGATCTAGGGGAAAATCAATTATGTAGCTTACTCTTTATGCACCTGAGAAGGTAAATAATACCTATGCAATCATTTAACTCTGGAAAATGCATAATCACATATATATACATATATGTATATATATATATATGTGTGTGTGTATGTGTGTGTGTGTGTGTGTGTACACATATTTATATATGTTATATTATAGGGGGATATATAGAATAGTCAAGAGATTGGGGTTTGGGCAATATGCAGGTGATCCTGGATCAGGATTAGGGGCGTATCATATTGTTACTTCATATGCATTTATGATTGTACAACAACACAACTCCTCAATGAAATTTAAAAAACAAAAGTAGAATATTCTATTCTAAATTTATTTTTATTAGTGCATTATAGTTTTACATAATGTTGGGATTAGTTGTCACATGCCCCTAAATGCACACAATTCAGCAATACAATTTGTTCAATATCCACACCCCACACATACAGTCCTCTACCTCCGGAATCAAGGGACGGAAGGAGTTGCCTTTCTTCTGGGTCCTATATTGTTCCTAAAAAAACCCAAATGCAGTGACATAAATCTTATACTATGTAGAACATTTTTATATATATGACTATATTCTATACAGTGACATTTATAACTGCTTAGAATATACCTTGCTTTATCTTAGTTCCAAAATTTCCCCTTCTCCTCCCTTCCTATCATCCCTTGTTATTCTTCAAAATATTTGACAATGGGATTAAACATTTACGTTTTTGCACAGGTATGCAGATAGCTTGTTCAAATATCTTATGAAGTATATTAACATTTTTCATTTTTGTTCTATGACTCTAAAACATGAGGGATACCATTCGGCCCTTGACTTTTTGTGTTTGACTAACTTCACTCAGCATGATTTCTTCCAATGCCATCCATTTACCTTCAATAGATGCAATATCATTCTTTTGAATAGCTGAGTAGAACTCCATTGTATATATATACCAGAGCTTTTGGATCCATTCATCCAGTGAGCAGCATCTGGATTGGTTCCATAAGTTAGCTATTGTAAATTGAGCTGCTATGAACATGGATATTGCTGTGTCACTGTAACGTGCTGATTCGAACTCCTCTGGGAAAATACCGAGAAAAGGGAGAGCAGGATCTTATGGTGCATCCAACCCTAATTTTTTGAGGAGTCTCCACACTGCTTTCCAGAGTGGCTGGATCAGTCTACAATTCCACCAACAGTGTGCTAGTGTTCCTATCTCCCCACAACTCCTCCAGCATTTGTTATTATTCATCTTCTTCATCTTTGCCAGTCTGACTCAAGTGAGGTGAAATCTTAAGGTAGTTTCATTTGCATTTCTCTGATTGCTAGTGAGTTAGAACACTTTCTCATGCATTTATAGGCTTGCTCAGTGTCCTCTGTTATGAAGTTTCTGTATAGGTCTCTGGCCCATTTGTTGATTGAATTGTTTGTATTTTTGTTATTGAGTTTTTTGAGTTCTACATAAATTTTGAATATTAGTCCCCTGTCAAAGGGATCACAGGCCACGATTCTCTCCCATTCTGTAGGTTGTCTCTTAACTGTTTTGACTATTTCCTTGGCTGTACAGAAGCAGTTTAATGGCATACCACTCATTGATTTTAGACTAATTCTTGCACTTTCAGATCCTTGTTTAGGAAGTCATTACCAATTCCCATATGCTGGAGTGTTGTTCCTAATTTTTCTTCTAGCAGATGTATGGTAGCTGGCTTAATTTCTAAATCCTTGATCAATTTAGAATTGATTTTTGTGCATAGTGAGAGTTAAGGATCTAATTTCAATTTTCTGCAAGTAGCTGTCCAGTTTGTCCAGCACCATTTGTTGAATAGACTGTCTCTCCTCCATGTTATATTTTGACCCCCTTTGTCAAAGATCAGATGTTTAAAGACTTGGGGCTTTGTCTCAGAGTCTGCTATTCTGTTCCATTGGTCTTCATTACTATTTTTATACCAATACCAAGCTTTTTTTTTAATACTACAGCCCAATAGTATAGTTTTAGATCTGGTATTGCAAAACCACCTGCTTCATCTTTCTTGCATAGTGATGTTTTGGCTATTCTGGGTTTCTTTTTGTTCCAAATGAATTTGAGAATTGCTTTTTCTATATCTACAAAGAATGACATTGGAATCTTGATGGGGATTGCATTGAATCTGTACAGTGCTTTTGGCAGAATGGCCATTTTAATTACGTTAATTCTGCCTAACCAAGAGCATGGAACACTTTTCCATCTTCTCAGGTCTTCTGTGATTTCTGTTTTCAGTATTCGATAATTTTCATTGTAGAGGTCTTTTACTTCTCTTGTTAGATTAATTCCCAAGTATTTTATTCTTTTAGAGGATGTTGTGAATGGGACCAATTTCCTAATTTCTTCTTCTTCCCTATTATTGTTGGCATATAGGAAAGCTATTGATTGATGGGTGTTGATCTTGTAGCCTGCTACTTTGCCAAATCTGTTTATAAGCTCTATCAGTTTTCTGGTGGAGTTTTTTGGATATTCCAGATATAGGATCATGTCATCAGCAAAAAAGAATAGTTTGACTTCCTCTCTTCCTATTCTTATCCCTTTGATTTCTTCCTCCTGTCTGATTGCTCCAGCCAGGGTCTTGAGGTCTATATTGGATAAAAATGGTGAAAGCGGGCAGCCTTGTCTTATTCCTGAGTTCAGAAGAAATGCTTTTAACCTTTTTCCATTTACTATTATACTAGCTGAGGGTTTGGCATATATGGCCTTTACAAAGTTAAGATAAGTTCCTTTGGTCCCTATTTTCTCTAGAATTTTGAGCATAAATGGGTGCTGGATTTCATTGAAGGCCTTTTCTGCATCTATTGAGATGATCATATGGTTTTTGTCCTTAATTCTGTTTAAGTGAAGAATTACATGTATTGATTTGCATTTGTTGAACCAGCCTTGCATACCAGGAATGAAGCCCATTTGATCATGATGAATTATTTTCTTGATGTGTTTTTGAATGCAGTTTGCCAGAACCTTATTATGGATTTTTGCATCGATATTCATGAGGGATATTGGTCTGTAGTTTTCTCTTTTTTTTTTTTGATATGTCTTTGTTGGGTTTTGGTATCAGAGTTATGGTTACTTCATAAAAAGTATTTGGGAGAGTTTCCTCTTTTTCAATTTCTTGGAATAGCTTCATAAGGAGAGGTGTTCACTCTTCTTCAAAGGTGTGGTAAAACTTTGCAGAGAATCCATCAGGTCCTAGGCTTTTAATTGCTCTGTGGATTTTGGTGCCTGTTATTGAGCTGTTTAGGATTTCAATTCATCCTCTATCAGTTTGGAGATGTTGTATGTGTCTAGAAATTTGTCCATGTCATCCACATTATCTGATTCAGAGGAGCATAGTTTTTCAAAATATGTTCTGATAATCTGTTTGATTTCAAGTGGGTCAGTGGTGATCACCCCCTTTTCATTGGTGATTTTGTTGATTTGCTTTGATTCTCTCCTTCTTTTAGTTAGATTAGCTAAGGGTCTGTCAATTTTATTTATTTTTTGAAGAACCAACTGTTTGTTTCATCAATTCTTTTTATTGTTTTTTTTTGTTCTCAATTTCATTGATTTCAGCTTTGATCTTAATTATTTCCTATCTTTTGCTGGCTTTGGGATTAGACTGTTCTTCCTTTTGTAGAGATTTGAGTTGGAGCATAAGCTAATTTGTTAGGGATCTTTCCTGATTTGTAATGTGGACACTCAGTGCAATAAACTTTACCCTTAAAAATGCTTTCATGCTGTCCCAGAAGTTTTGATATTTGAGTCCTCATTTGCATTCTCTTCCAATAATTCCCTAATTACTGTTCTCATGCCTTCTTGGATCCATTCTTCATTTAATAGGGTGTTAGTCAATCTCCAGATATATATGTGTTTTGTGCCATGGTTTTTGCTATTAATTATTAGGGTCATGGCATCATGGTCTGATAGGATACATGGAATAATATCTACTTTTTTATATTTGCTGAGATTTTCTTTGTGAACTAGTATATGATCTACTTTGGAGAAGGATCAAAGTGCTGCTGAAAAGAAGGTATACTCTGCCAATTTGGGGTGGAATATTCTGTAGATGTCTTTTAACTCTGTTTCATTTATGGTGTTGTTTAGACTGGAGATTTCTTTATTGTTTCTTTGCTTTGATGATCTGTCTTTTGAAGGAGTGTTAAAGTCTCCCAGTACTATTGTGTTGAGGTCCACTTGCGGTTTTATATCTTGGAGTATTTTTTCCACATAGTTGGGAGCATTGGTGTTTGGAGAGTGTATATTTCCTATGATTATTTCCTCCTGTTGTATTGTTCCCTTTACTAGGATATAGTGGCCTTCTTTATCTCTTTTGATTAATTTATGTTTGAAATCCACTTTGTCAGATATAAGAATTGCAATTCCAGCTTGCTATCTTGGACCATATGCCTGGTTAATTTTTTTTCCATTCTTTTACCCTTAATCTGTGGGTGTCACTGGCTGTAAGGTGGATTTTCTGTAGGCAGCATATTGTTGGATTCTGGGTTTTTTTTTATCCAATCTGCTAGTCTGTGTCTTTTGATTGGTGCATTGAGACATTCACATTTAGTGTTAGAATTGTTAGGTGATTGTTGTTCATATTCATTGTGTTTTATTAGTAAATTCTGTGCTATTTTAGTTGTCTGTTGATAGCCTGTACCTTTATTGAATTTCCTCTGATTGTGTATTTTAGGAATATTAGCTTGTACTTGTTTCTGTAGTTTATCTTTGAGAATTCTTTGTAATGCTGACTTTTTGTTCACGAATGTTGCTAGTTTATTCTTATCATGAAAAGTTCTTATTTCCACCACAAATTTGAAGCTGAGTTTTGCTGGGCATAGTATTCTTGGCTGCATGTTGTGTTCCTTCAGGCATTGAAAGATCTCCTTCCAAGATCTTCTGGTTTTCAGAGTCTGAACTGAAAAGTCAGATGTGATTCTGATTGGTTTGCCTCTGAATGTGATTTGATGATTCTCCTTTGCCATTTTCAGTATTCCTTCCTTTATTTCCCTGTTGTACATTTTGAATATGATGTGTCTTAGTGAGCTTCTCATTTGTTTAGGCCTATTGGAGGTCCTATAAGCTTCCTGGATGAGCATATCTGACTCTATTTTTATATGGGCAAAATTTTCTTTAGCAATTTCCTTGAGAATATTCCTTATCCCATTTGTTTGTGTTTCAGTTTCTTCCTGTATGCCAATTACTCTTACATCATTTCTTCTCATTTCATCCCAGACATTTTGAAAATTCTGTTTGTGTTGTGAGTTTTTTTTTTCTTTTGTCTCATCCATGAGCTCTGGCTTGCTCAGCCTGTCCTCATTGTCAGAAGTTCTTTCTTCAAGAGCTGAGGTTCTATTTTCTGTAGAAGTTAGTCTATTATTAAATTCTTCCATAGTTCCTCTCATGTCATTGACTGCAGATTTTAGCTCTGCTACTTCCTTTTTGAGTATGTCTATTTCTTTGATAATAGAGTTTTTCATCTGTTTAGTTTTCTCACTTAGTCCCTTCATTATATCTTCTTTTAGTTCTTTTTTCCTTTTAGTACTCATATCATTGATAATATTTTCAAGGTTTTCATCTCAATCCCTGTCTGAGGCATCCTTTTGGGAGGGGGGGGTTTGGGTTTGAGGTGAACCTCTCCTTCTTTGATTCTTCATTTTGAAGAGCTTCCTATGGATCTCTGAATTGAGATTTCCTGAGGGGAAAGCAAGCAGTTCTCCAGGTGGTTTTTCCTTGCAAGTCAAATGGTCAGATGAGCCATCAACTCTTTGATGATCACCTTCTTCCACATGCTATTTCTGCCTGGGTCCTGGTGTTGATCTTCATTTTGGTTCCAGGCTCAAGGTTTCAAATCGGAACCTACCAAAATGTAGACCTACCTTCCATCAGGACTCAAATAGGCCCCAAAAGGAATGCGAGTCGTCAGTAGGCAGAGGCTGCTGTGGGCAACCTTCCCTTGTTGGACCTGAGCTGTGCTTCTCCAGACATGGGTCCTACCAGTGGCATCCTGAGTACCTTCCAGTGGGACACTAAACAGGCCCCAGCTGGAACGCAGGGCACAGGTAGGCAGGGCTGCTCCAGGTGGGAATCTCCCCTGGTTGGTCCTGAGCAAGGCTGCTCCAAGCGGGGGTCCTACCAGGAGTGTCCTGAGCTCCTTTCCAGTGGGACTCAAAAAGGCCAAATATGGGGTGTCTGATAGGCAGGGATGATCCAGGTGGGAAACCTCTCCTGGTTGGTCCTTAGCAGGGCTGCTCTGGCCGTGGGTCCTACCAATGGTCTAGAATATTCTTTCTACTAAGTGCAAGCTAACCCAAAAGAAAAAAAGAGAAATACTCAAAGGGGAAGGACATGGTTGAAGGAGGAATGAAAATAGGAAAGTTAATGGAAGTAATTAGACTTAACTGCTCATATTCATATATGACCATATAGTGAATCTCATCAACATGTATATATATATATATAAAAGAGTCACTAAAAAGCTGTTTAG
The DNA here is from genome assembly GCA_004027875.1 of Aplodontia rufa. NCBI lineage: Eukaryota > Metazoa > Chordata > Mammalia > Rodentia > Aplodontiidae > Aplodontia > Aplodontia rufa. The sequence continues at coordinate 24,288 of PVKS010025194.1, forward strand.
TGGATAACAGAAAGAACAGTAAAGGGAAGAGAAAGGGGTGTAATGGGAAACTAGGAACTGAATTAGAATAATTTACATTGTTTGCTTTTATAAAAGTGTTAATGTTTATCCTATTGTCATATCTAAAAGAACAGGTGTGGAAGAAAGGGAGGGAACGGGGAAATACTGGAACTGAGCTAAAACAAGATACACTCCAAGCTTTTTAATTATGTCATGGTATATACTATTGTCACATATAAAAAACATTATTCATAGGTAAAAAAAAGTAACAATAATTTTATAAACTCCTCTTGTGATCCTGTGGGGTAGTTGCTAGAATAAATGGAATGATATTCATTATTTCTTTATTATGTCCTTTTTAGTAAGTTGCCTCCATCAGCGTATTTTACTGTTTTATGTTGTGAATCTCATCAGTTTTGTGAACAATGAGTACCAAAATGTACACCATTTTCAAAATTGCCCGGAAAAACTTTTAAACAATAGATATCTAGATCCCATCCATGTCAACGAACACAAAATCATTAGGTAGAAGGAAAGAGATTTAAAAAAATTTTTAATTTGCCATATAAATTCTACCATGTAATTCTATTCATCTCAATTTAGGAACCTCTATTTTAGAATTATGAGTTAGGATAATAATAAAATATGATGAGGCTTTGCTCTACATATTGAGAGGTAGATGTTCTCATCCTATTAGATGCTCTTTTAGATTTGTAACTGTCATATATGAAAATTTTAGCTGTGGTTACTTTAGAAATAAAATTGGAAGGAGAGTAATTGGGAGCCTATTGATTGTAGCTTGTTAGACCAGTGGTCAAAGTTTGGCCACTCAGGAGAATATTACAGCCAATTACATGGTTATTTTTTATGTTACCCCAATGTGTGATCAGATCTTGTTTCTCCTCTTACCATTAAATGTGTTGTTTCAAACAGAAAATATTTTCTATTATCCTCAACTGCAACTAGTTGTCTGTTACAAGTGTTGCAGATTTGCTGTTATTGCAATGTATTGTGAGAACATTGGGCATTTCTCAAAAAGTGCTTTCAAAGTTTTTTAAGGGAAAGAATATATTTTCATTGTTATTTTTCTCTTGGTCAGATTTTTGTTGTGTCAACATAATTATTATGTTCATCTTCATCTCACTCTGTGGTAGAAGCCATACTTTGGTGCAGAGCTAATCATAGGTATGCCAGAGCCAAACTGCATGAGTTCAGATGCCAACCCTGCTGCTTATTGCCAAATAAATTTAAATTCTCAGTGACTAATTTTTGACTCAAAAGTGGTCTGTAAGATGTATGCTAATTTATTCAACATACTCAGGGTGTAGTCAAATGTAAATTACTAGATCTGAATTTTTTTATAACTACCAATTCTGCTCTTCTCTTTTTTTCTTGTTTTCCCTATTCTATTAACACAAAAGAGCCTGGGGCTGCAGCAGTGGCTCAGTGGTTACAGTGCTTTCCCAGGCAGACAGAAGCACATAGGTTTAAACCCCAGCACCCACGTACATAGCTAAGTGTCAGAGCAACAAACGCCATGTGAAAAACTCAATAAAAATTGTTTCTCTCTCACTGTGCTTCTCTCTTTAAAAAAATAAAAATGAAAAGAACTTTACTAGATAGGTTCTCTAGATCAACAGTGCATTAGCCAGCAATGGTATAGAAGTTATATCCAAATATTTGTTATTGTGAGAATATTCTTTTGTCAATTAAGAAGAAAATTTTGATGAATAATTAAATTTGAGATTGAACTCTGAAAGGAATTGTGCCATATTAACAAAAACTAAATACTTTGTTTAGTGTACTTTAATATCCATATATGAATAAATTTAAATTAAGCATGCACACACATACACATTTTACAAGAGAAAATAATTGATAAGTCTATCATCGCCTAACTACTTATATAAACCTAGGCCTGACCTAAATTTTTTCTGAATCTGTTGAAATGCTTTTATGAAAGAAAGGGTTTCGGAGCATCCCTCTCGGGACATCTCCCACTTTATACAGATGATATTTTTAAATGATGTAGACTCTACTTTACAAATGCTACGGAAATGTTACTTTTAAATATGAAAAAGTTATAATGAAAAGGATAAAAGCAGGAGACACACAGGAGGAAAAGAGTAAAGCTCCCTTATATCATTGTTTCAATATTACTTGCCCCACCACGAAAAAAGAAAAAGAAAAAATAAGCAAACAAACAAAAAAAACTCATGTGTGAGACAATGCAAGAAAGTTTAGAGTTGAAATGTTTGGGTTATGAGAGTTTTAACCTAATCAGTGCATTGATCCCCTGATAGGAATTCCTGGTGGTAACCATAGGCAGGTAAGGTGTGACTGGAGGAGGTGGGGCATTGAGACATGTCCTTTGGGTATATACTTTGTCCTTGGTGAAAGGAGAAGTCTCTCTGTGCTTCTTGGTGGCCCTGTCCTGAACTGTATTGATGTCACTTTGGGACCAGGGTTCAGTCCTCTGTGGACTAAGAGATGATAGAGAAGTATGTTAACTTGAAAACATTTAGCACAAATTGGAGACTTAAATAGTATAAAAGACAATATGCATTTGTTTATTCATGTTTATTCAGGAAGAACCATGGTTAAAGTTGGTGTGTGCATTATGAGGTAGATGAAGGATGAAGCCACACAATCAGGAAGAAAAATAATGAGTAAAGTGGCCTTTCTCTGGGACCCAACATTGTAGACATGACTAGGATCTTATCTCATTTAATTTTCAAACAACCCTTTATACAGATATTACTATTATTATTATTATTATTATTATTATTACTCTTAATAGATAAAGACACTCAGAAAGATATCAAATAACTTGAACGATTGTGTCTGTGATGGTTCAAACAATAAAATCTGGTGCCTCAGTGCCTGGATTCAGTTTCTAGCTCAATCTACTGCTGTATTTACCTCACTTAAGTTCTGTGTCTTAATTTCCTCTTGAGATAAATATGGATAGTAGTAATAACTGCTTAGGGCTATTCTGAGGTGATCTATGTTGATGCATGTAAAATATCTGGAAGTGTGGTTAGCACATAGATTTGCATAAATGAATATATATAATATATATTATATACACATTTTATATAATATATTATATACACATTATATATATATATATATATATACACATACATACACACACATAGGCAATTTATTTTTCTTGCCCAAGCAACACTAGGATTGAAATTTGGATCTGTGTCTGTTGGAATCCAAAACTTATGTTCTTAACTGCCTCTCTCATCTATATAACAACAGCTTACTAGGAGGGAAAAAAACAATGTGTTTCACATTGCCTAAATATCAAAATCAAGAACATGAAATAATTTTGAAATGGATATGTGTGGGTTAATTTTTCTGATTTCATGTAATGCCAGAGAATGAATCACTGCTAAATTCCCTGTCCTGAGAATAATAGCATGCTTTTAATGTCAAAGGCCTATGCAGAGTGTAGGCCTATTACAGAATATATTCAAGTCCTACCTTACGTCCCTTGTGACATTCCTGTGATTCATTTTGCTTGTCTATATATTACAATCATCTAATACATCATTACTGTTTTTGTTTTAAACAAAAAGTTTCTTCAGAATCAATTAGAGAAAGAAAATTAAATATTTTGTTTACTTTCGTTTGTTCCGTCTCTGATGCTTTTCCATTCTTAAGGTAGACACAAATTACAATATATATATTTGTTTCTGCCTTTTAATAATATTTCCAAGACCAACCTGCTACTGCTGAACTTGCTCATTTTTTGTTTCTCTTTGAAAGCCTTTATTTTGCTTTCATGTCTGAGAAATAATGTTACTCAACGTATAATTCTAGAGTGGTGGGATTTTTGTTGTTGTTCTTTTAATGCTTTTAATATTGCTCCACTATTTTCACTGCTTTTTTTCCTGCTGTAATTTTTATTCCCATCATTCTAAGGTAAGGTGCTTGTTTCTTCTTGCTTCTTTCAATGTTTTCAGTTTGCATTTGTTTTTGCAGTTTGAATAGGGTGTGCTTAGGTGTTTTGTTGTTGCGATTGTTATTTAAACAGCTTGGTGTTCTTTGAGCTTCCTTGATGTGTGATTTTGTGTCTGTCATAACTTTTGGATAGTAATTCAGAAAGTCATTATTCTTTCAAATTTTTTTTTCTGCATCGTCTCTAATTCTCCTTTTGGTATTTTAATCACATGTGTGATGTACCTTTTAATATTATCACAAAATCTTGCATACTTTGTTCTGATTTTTTACATGTACTCTGAAAAGAATTATACACATACATGTAGTATTTTTATACAGATTTCCATTTTTAATATGCAAAAATTGAATCTCAGAAAGAGTGAATAAATAGGCCAATATAACACACTGACCTAATTTGTGTCATAACCAGTATTTCAATCAAGCTTTCTACTTTAAATTCTGGGGTTCTTTCCATTACACAATATTTGTTCTTGCCTTCTTATTTTAGAATGCAGTAGGAATAAAGAAAGAAAGACACTAAAGTCTTCCTTTTTTTCTTGTCTTTAATCTCTGGTTTGCATTTGGCTTAAAATTCTCCTGCACAAACAGAAACATGTAAATATCATCATGGCCCAATTGAAGGGAACAGCCAGGTCTTCCTCCATCATTTTTTTTTTCAGGGCATTACATATTGTTACAATTAAAGCTGAATCTACCTCAACTTGAAATCTTCATTGTAGCAAAGTCATTGATGGTTCATCATACACAAGGGCCATTTTATTCAGATGGGCTCAGACTCCACTGACCTTGGAACACACCCTGTTTTGTCCTTAACAGGTTCTTTGCCATCCCCTTTACATATCTCCTTTGTGCTACTTTGCTGCGTTGAGTCTGTGTGTGACCCTGCACCATTGCCCTCTAGAAAATCTCTTCAATCTAAAACATTCTTCTGTAAGGACTTCAAGGATGGTGCTGTTATTTTCGCTGATGGGTATCCATCCCACCATTAACCAACAATAGCATCTGGTTTTCTTTTGGGTAAACATTATTTCTACCCACAATTCATTTTGTTCTATTGGGAATAATCCTTCCTTCTGGTTTCAGGAGTGAAGAAGATCAGTCTAGATCCCGTCAACTAAAACCTCGCCCCACACCCGCCCCCATGGTGACTGGTGTAGGGTTGAGTGTGTATCATTAACTAGGATGATAAACACACACATAGGGCTTATAGGGCTTTTTTTTAATTATGAGACAGAAAAAAAATCCCCCTTTCTGTTAGCCTTATTAAATTGGTAAGGCATACATCTAGAGACAGTTTTTGTCTCTAGATGGAGGAAATCTTTCTGAGAAAGAAGGCAGTATAGAGAAAAAGTGTTAACTGGGAGACTGAAGTCTTTCCATTTCCTTGTTTTTATTCTCTATTTTGTTTTTGACTTGAAATTATCCTCCAAGTTCAGAAGAATGCAAATATCATCCTGGCCAAACTAAAGGGAGAAATCAGTTCTTTCTCCACTATTTCTTTTATATCATTTTTCAGGAAATTCCAGTTTGTTATAATTAAAAGATACCTCATATGCAGACATTCAAATCATGGGAATTCACAAAAAAATTCATATATATTTAAATAATCAGAGGAGAGATTAGTGTAGGAAGGAGACCAAGGAGTGGGGAAAGGGGGGGGGGTAGTTATGGTATGTATGGACGTATGGTGTGCATGTGTGAATGTGTAGCAACAAACCCCTTCATTATGTAAAACTATAATGCACCAATAAAAAATAAATACAAAATAAAAAGACTAGGGATGTAGCTCAGTTTTAAAGCACTCCTGGGTTCAAACAAGCAAAAAGTTTCCATGAAAAGGCTTGCTGGACAGATTCTGCCAAATAAGGAAATTCCAAAAGGGCCCTCACCAGATGTGGT
>PVKS010025195.1:0-30161 GCA_004027875.1 Aplodontia rufa
ACTGCTTTCCAGAGGGGCTGTACCAGTCTGCAGCTCCACCAACATAACACAATAATACTGGGACACTAAGCAGTTTTAAATCCCCAACCATTTAAAACTGCCCAGAACTCTGCTGGAAATCAGAAACTTCGTTCTGGTATTCCAAGGCTTTGGGAATTGAGTAACCTGCCTCAGTCACACAGCTGCAAAACCCTGGATTTCCCTCCCCCTTCCTTGCATTCTCAACCCAAGGTCATTTTCTCCTGCTTCCTCCCAGAGCCCAGTCCAAACCTCCTCCTTTGTGCCTGGCTTTTCTTGCCCCTGTCCCACCTGAGAACCAGCATCTAGGTGCTCACCTCGGTGCACACAATGTTCTAGCCCCACCTTATCCATCCGAATCTCCTGAATCCTAAACTACCTTTTTATTTTTTTGGTAGCATGGATTAAACCCAGGGGCGCTTAACCACTGAACCACATCCCCAGCCCTTTTTATATTTTAGTTTGAGAAAGGGTCTATGCTAAGTTCCTTAGGGCCTCGATAAATTGCTAAGGCTGGCTTTGAACTCACAATCTTCGTGTCTCAGCCTCCCGAGTCACTGGGATTACAGGTGTGCATCACCACAGCTGGCAAACTATCTTTTTGAAAACAGGTTTAGAAGTGGTAAGAAAAAAGGACTCAGGATGCAGCTCACTGGTAGAGCACTTGCCTAGCGTGCCTGAGGTCCTGGGTTCCATTCTCAGTTTGCAAAAAAATAAAAAATAATGTACTAAGTAAAGCAGGTTTGTGTCTTCCCCCCCCCTCTCTTATCCTACAGTTCTTTCCATGTTGGCAAAAGGTTGAAGACCAGGTAATTCAGGATACGGCCTGGTCTCAAGGTCTCCATCAGGTGGCATAGCCTCTGCCAGGTAAGCATTCTACCTTATCTCCATACCCAACCCTGGACACCACCTTGATACCCAAGTTGGGGCTTACCTTCACCTGAAAGCACCTTGGCTTTCCTACCCAGACTCTGGGCTCTTGTTCACACTCAGAATGTCCCTGTTATTTAATGAGATGTGGTGGTGTGGTTTGTGGGACTTTTATGTCTTTTGCAAAGTTGGGGGTTGAACCCAGTGCCTCACCTATGCTAGCCAAGCACTCTATCACTGACCTACATCTCCAACCCTTAGATGAAAATTTTTTCTTTCTTTCTTTATCTCTCTCTCTCTCTCTTTTTTTTTTTTTAAGAAAGAGGGGACAGTAAGACAGAAAGACAGAAGCAATTTTTATTTAGTTTTTCATGTGACTTTCATTCCTCAGACTTTTCATCATGTATATGGTGCTGGGGTTTGAACTCGCATCCTGGAGCATGCCAGGCAAATGCTGTAACCACTGAGCCACCGCTTCAGCCACCTTAAATGAAAAATTTAAGGTTACAATAAAAAGTCTTCAAAGAATGTAACTGGGAGTATTTGAGAAATTAGTGGCTCTTTATCCATGTCTTTTTAAGATTATGGCTCATCAGAGAGGAATAAAAGCTTTTTTTTTTTTTTTTTTTTTTTTTTTTTTTTTGCAATGCTGGGAAATTGCCCAATTCCAGCAAGGTAGGAGAAACTAGCAGCTTTCCTTCTAGAGTTTTGAACTCTGTGTGTTAGACTATCCACTTGAAAAACTGATATGAACAAATGTGTGGGAAAATGTCAACTACCAAAAATTATTCTTCTAGAAGTGAACACTGAACTAGAGTTCAAATGTGAACACTAATTGTAAGAGCCTTTGGGTGATGTTGAAGATCCAAACTACAGCACATGCCTGCTATCAAGAATGATCACAAAAGATTCTTACAGAACCACAGCTTGCACAGGAAAGATTTCAGCAAGGATGTTTATCCATTAACTGCCCATGCAACCCTTATGCCACTCTCGTTATTCATGCTTGGAGGCAAGGATGATTGACTCCAAGAACTTAGATAATCTTTCTCATTTTGTTCTTAAAAACTTCCTCTTGCCTGCACCCTTTGAATATATGCCAGTTTATTCTGGCATTCATGATTCCGTTGCAACAGCTGCTACTGAATCTCATGATCTCTGGAGAAATCTCTTTGGTATTTAGGTTGAAAGTACAGAAGATGGGCTGGAGTGGTGGCTCAGTGGTTTCAGCTCTTGCCTGGCAAGCACGAGGACCTGGGTTCAAACCCCAGCACCACGTACACAACTAAGTGTTGGAGCAACAAAGGCCATGTGAAAAACTAAATAAAGTTGTTTCTCTCTTTCTCTGTCTCTCTCACTGTCCCTCTCTCTTTAAAAAAAAAAAAAAAGAAAGAAAAAAGTACAGAAGAGTAGCTGGAGCAGTGACTCAGTGGTTACAGAGTTTGCTTGGCATGGGTGAGGACACGGGTTTGAGCCCTGGCACCATGCACACAACAAAGTGTTGGAGCAATGAAAGCCACATGAAAAACTAGATAAAAATTGATTCCCTCTTTAAAAAAAAACACAAAGAAAGTATATAAGAGGCAGTGCATGCCTCTAAGCCCATGTACTTGGGAGATTCAGGCAGGAGGATTGCAAGTTTGAGATCAACCTAGGCAACTAAACAAGATCCTGTCTCAAAATAAAATCTTTTTTTAAGAGAGAGAGAAAGAGAGAATCAATTTTATTTTTTTTCCATCTGGTCTTTGTTTCTCCAACACAGTTGTGTATGTGGTGCTGGGGTTTGAACGTGGATCCTCGTGCATGCCAGGTAAGAGCTCCAACCACTGAGCCACCGCTCCAGTCCCTCAAAATAAAAGCTAAAAGATGAAATAAAAAATAATAGAAAGGGCTGGGGATGTAGCTCAGTGGTAGAGGACCCCTGGATTCAGTTCCCAGTAGTTTTCCAGATGGATTAAAATTATTGAAAATAAAGCTTATGGAAGAAAATATTGCAGTATTTTTAGGACTCTGGGTAGGAAAAAAAAGATTCATTATTGTCTAATTCAACTAAATTAAAATTTAAAAATTTGTAGAGACCCACTGAAAAGTTCTATACAGTCATGTAATATCATAAATAAAATGAAAATAAAAGCTACAAATTAGAAAACAATATTTGATTTGAAATGTATGTAGTTGAAAAAGAATTGGCATATAAAATATTTTTTAAAACCCACATGTAATGAGAAAAGGAAAACAATCCAAAAGGAAAAATGGCAAAGGATTTCTGGGATCAATAAAGATACAAAACATATAAACAGACAAAAATAAACTCAACTTCTTTAGTTATCAGGGAAATGCATATTAAAACATGACAAGATCAGCAGTTACAGTGCTTGCCTGGCATGCTCAAGAACACAAATCCGAACCCCAGCACCACGTACACAACAAAGTATTGGAGCAATGAAGGCCACATGAAAAACTAAATAAAATTGATTCTCTCTCTCTCTCTTAAAAAAAAAAGACAAAATACCATTTTATAATTCTTCAGATTGGCAAAAATTAGCAAGCCTGGCTGTTTTAATCAGGAATTCATTAGCCTATAAGCAGTAGATCTAACTTACAATGACCTCAAAGAGATTATCTAAAATAAAAGATTGTGGGGGTGAGGATGGAGCAGTGGTTCAGCAGTTAAGGTGCTTGCCTGGCATGCACAAGGGCGCAGGTTTGAACCCCAGTACCACATACACAACCAAACATCGGAGCAATGAAAGCTACAGGAAAAACTAAATAAAAATAGATCCTCTCTCTCTCTCTCTCTCTCTCTCTCTCGTTGTCCCTCTTTCTTAAAAAAAAAAAATAAGAGATTGTTATCTCTGGGCATGGTGGTGCATACCTGTAATCCCAGCATCTCAGGAGGATGAGGCAGGAGGATTGAAAATTCAAAGCCAGTCTCAGCAGTTTAGTGAGGGTATAAGCAACTTAGTGAGAACCTGTCTCAAAATAAAAAGGGCTAGGGACTTAGTTCAGTGGTCAAACACCCCTGAGTTCCCAGTACTGGGAAGAAAAACCTCTTCTGCCAACTTTTACTTTACAAAATATTTCAAACATGAAAGGGCAGAAAAAATATAACCAACCCCTATGTACCTACTATCCATCCCCCCTTTTTTTTGTAAAGAGAGAATGACCGTGAGAGAGAGAAAGAGAGAATCAATTTTATTTAGTTTTTCATGTGGCGTTCACTGCTTTGACACTTTGCAGTGCACGTGGTGCTGGGGTTTGACCCTGCGTCCTCACGCAGGCCCCGCGAGCGCTGTAACCGCTGAGCCACCACTCCAGTCCCCCTACTATCGATTCTTAACAAATGTTTCCAATTTTTTTTTCCTTAATAAAGCTAATTGGATACCATGTCCAGACTGCACCTCGTAAGAAAGGGAGATGAGACTGTGGGCCTTGAGTTTTCCAGTGTCTATGATAGAGGTGGGCCCAACAGAGGGTTAGGACAAATGTTGGGTTACCAGCCCACAGTGTCTGAAACCAACAAAGTCAAGTGTTAGTATCTGAACACAGAAACCTTATCCACGGCTAAAAGGAGGGTAAATTACCTCAACCATTTTGGAAAGCGATTTGGCAATATCCAATAAGTACAAAGATTTAGGGCTGAGTATATAGCTCATTAATAGAGCACTTGCTTAGCATGCACAAGACCCTGGGTTCAATGTCCAGCACCAGCACCACCACCACCCCCCAAAAAAAAACTGGCCCTGAGTTAGGAAATTTAGATGAGTCTCTTCTGGGGATTTGCAGTTGCGAACTCATACACGTGTACAAGGAGATCTTCAACTATCCATTTCAGCTTTTTTTTGTTTGTGTTGTTTTGTAATTGCAAAATAATAGAGACAATCTATGTCCCTCAAAGGGAGAATGAATACATGCATTTTTTTTTTTTTTAGAGAATCAACATTATTCAGTTTTTCTTCTGGTTTCTGCTTTTCTTCCTCTTAGTTGTGTATGAGGTGCTGGGGTTTGAACCTGGATCCTTGTGCATGCTGGACAAGTGCTGTAACCTCTGAGTCACTGCTCCAGCCTGAATACATACATTTTTAAAATGAGCAATGAAAGGAATACTACATATCCATTAAAATGAGTAATAAATAATGCTGAAGCAATTGACAATTTGCAAAAAGTCACATGTCATATGGTGCCATTTAGGTAAAATTAAATGCATACAAAATAATATAGTGTTTATGGATTCTTGCATACGTGAGTTCCTGGGTTCATTCTCCAGCACCGGAAAAAATGTGGTCTATAAACACAATTGAATATTATTTAGTCATGAAAAGGATATCCTGTCATCTGCAACAAAGCAGATGGGTCTGGAAGATTATGTTAACTGAGATAAAACAGGCATACAAAGTCAAAAAATGCATGATCTCACTCAGGTGGAATCTAAAAATGTTGATCTCCTAGAAATAAGAGTAAAATGGTTACAAGAAGCTGGAGTGGTTGGGGAAATGTTAGTTAAAGGAAACAAAATTTCAACTGGATAAGAGGAATAAATTGAAAAGGTCTATTGTTCTACTGTTCAACATCCTGACTGTAATTGATAATATGTGGTATTTTTTTCTTTCTCTCTTTCTTTTTTTTTTTTTTTTTTTGGTAATGGAGATTGAATTCAGAACAAGTATTCTACCACTGAACTATGCCCTTTATTTCTTATTTTAAGGCAGGGTCTCCTTAAATTTTCCAGGCTAGCCTCAAACTTTCAATCCTCTGCCTCACCCTTCCCAGCAGCTGGGAATACAGGCATACATGACCACACCTGATGACAATATATTGTAGTCTTGAAAAATGCTAAGAGTGGATGTAAAGTGTTCTCATAATAAAAATAACAAGTATGTGAAACAATATATATATATATATATATATATATGATTAAATCTAGCCAATTATATATATTCCAAAACTCTGTGTTGTACACAGTAAATGCATACGATTTTTTTTTTGTACTGAGGAATGAACCCAGTGGTGCCATATCCCAGCCCTTTTCATTTTTAAAATTATGAGACAGGGTCTCACTAAGTTGCTTAGGGCCTTGCTAAATAGCTGAAGCTGGCTTTGAACTTGCAATCCTCTTGTCTCAGCCTCCCAAGTCACTGGGATCACAGGTGTGCACCACCACACCCAGGCCCAGTGTTTTTTATGTTTTTATTTTGAGACAGTCTCACTCAGTTTCTTGGGGCCATGCTAAGTTGCTGAGGCTGGCCTCAAACTTGTGGTCCTTCTGCCTCAGCCTACCAAGCCTCTGAGATTACAGGTATGTGCCACCGTGCCCAGCAATACATACAATTTAATCTGTGAAGTCAAAAAAAACTAAAGACACTCAAATCCTAATGTTTTTACTAAGGAGAAAAAAATAGATCTGAAGCAAATTTGTCAAAATAACAAAACATGTTTATCTGAGTTGTAGATTCCTAAGGATTTGCTCTATCATCCTCTTACCTCTTTGGAGGTTTAGAGTTCTTAACTGTTATGGTCCATGTGCTGAAGGCGTGATCACCAGCCTGGGGGCTGTCTGCAGGGGATGGAACCTTTAAGAGGTGGGGCCTTATGGGAGGAAGTTAGGGTTTGGGGTGGGCCCTTGAAGGAGATATTAGGACCCCAGCCCCATCCTGTCTCTTTTCAACTTCCCAACTTCCAAGAAGTGAGCAGCTTTGCTCTGCCATGATGTTCTGCCTTGCCAAAGCTCAGAAACCATGAGCTCAAACAAACCTTTTCCCCTCCGAGTTCTTTATCCCAGGCACTTTTGTCTCAGCAGTGGAGAGCTAACACCTTCATAAATTAACTGTGATGCTTCTGCAGCAGGACCTCTCCCACGCTGATGTACCCGGGAATCCCCTGAGCAGCTTGTTAAAAGGCAGATGCAGGTTCCTGGGGCCTGGGGTGGAGCCCGAGGCTCTGCATTGCTAGTGGAGATGGGACAGACTGGTTCCAGAGCCTCACTTTGAGAGGCCACGCGGTCCAGAAAACTCTGTCCCAGGCCTCAGGAGGTGGAAGTGAAGGGCCCAGCCCAAAGAGTGGTTATGAGGCACAGAGAGAGAAGTCTGCAGGTGCTGAGGACGCTTGCAGCGCTCTTGCCTATTTTAGGACATGCTGAAAGCTTGGCATGTCCTAAAAACCTTCTTTCGGCCTCTCCCCAGCTGCCCCTAGTGGGATTTTTTTAAACTCGCTGTCCTTTTTAACCTCCTTCCTGACACTGTCGTTTTATGCCTAACTTTTCATCTCAGTTGGTTTCGTTTCCGTTTTTATCTTTCCAACCTTTGTAAAACTTTGCGCATTGTGCTTTAGCTGTGTGCTGTGCCTTCATTTTCTGTTTTAAATTCTTAATCTGATTTTAAGCTCTAGTCTTGTCCTGCATTTTTGTTTTTTTTCTTTTTCTTTTTCTTTCTCTTGCCTTCTATGCCTGCTATGTAGACATCACCATTTCATTGATCTATTTTATCTTTTTATTTTCCACTGACACTTTCCCCAACCATTCTTTCCTTCTCTGTTTTTCTTTTAGCTTCTCTTTTCTTTTTACTTGCTCTATTTCCGTTTTCCTCATTTTCTTTCCGACTCATTTTTCTTAATTGGTCCTTTTTTAGGTGTACGTAACATAAAATTATACAGTGACTTAATTATAGAAGCATGGAGTTTGACTTGTTCTAATTCAGTCTCAGTTTTTCCCCTTCCCCACCCTCTCTCCCACCCCGTTTTTTTTCTAAATATACACAATAATGGAATGTACATCCATAATTATAAAAGCTTGGATTGTACCTTGTTTTTCACGAAGTTCCCAGTATTTCCCCTTCCCCTCCCTTCTGCCCACTCCCTGTTCTTTTCTTCTTTCTTTTTCCTTTTTTTTTTTTTAATAAAGAGAGAGGGACAGTGAGAGAGAGAGAGAGAATCAATTTTACTTAGTTTTTCACATGGCCTTCATTGCTCCAAAACTTCATCGTGTACGTGGTGCTGGGGTTCGAACCCAGGTCCTCGTGCATGCCAGGGAAGCACCATAACAGCTGAGCCACCGCTCCAGCCCCTCCCTGTTCTTTTTCTATATATTTAACAATAGGATAAACCTTAACATTTTATAAAAGCATGCAATATAGTTTATTCTTATTCAGTCCCCAGTGTCCTCCTTCTCTTCCTTCTACTCTACTGATCTGTTATTTACTGATAGTTTTTTTTAATTTAGTGACTTGCTGATATACGTGTTGATGATATTTACTATGATGTGTTCCTATCTGAACATGAGTCTGATTCTTTCCACAAACATTCCCTATCTCATTCCTCCTTCATCCATTTCCTTCCCCTTTGTCTATTCCTCTGATCTTTTTCTTATTTTGGAATAGATTCCACAAATCAGAAAGAACATCGACATTTTGATTTTTTGAGGCTTATACATGTTGGTGGGACTGCAAACTGGTACGAGCACTCGGAAAGCAGTATGGGGATTTCTCAAAAAACTCGGAATGGATCCACCATTTGACCCAGCTATCTCAGTATATCCAAAGGACCTAAAATTAGCATACTACAGTGATGCAGCCACATCAATGTTCACAGCAACACAATTCATAATAGTTAAGCTATGGAACCAACCAAAGTTGAATGGATAGAGAAAATGTGGCATGTGCACTCAATGGAGTGTTACTCAGACAGAAGGCAGAATGACATTATGTCATTTGCCAGCAATTGGAGGAACTGAAGGATACTATGCTAAGTGAAATAAACCAGTCTCAAAAAAAAAAAAAACCCCACCAAATGTCAGATATTCTCTCTTTCCAACTCTTTTGATTTAATCCTCGTTGCTTTATTTATTTATTTAGCAGTACTGAGCCCAGATTGACTCCAGGGGCATTTGAACCACAGAATTACATCCCAGACCTCTTTATTTTGAGACAGAGTCTGGCTAAGTTGCAGAGACTGGTCTCAAACTTGCAATCCTCCTGCGTCAGCATCCTGAGGAGGTGGGGCTGCACCAGGCTAATCCTCATCATTTTAACCCTTTCTGATTCAATGCCTTGTTAAGGAACGACACATCATTCTGGTTCATAGTAGGACTTGGGCAGCAGTTTATCCTCCAATCCTGTTTGCTGGGGTGGGGATAACAGCTGAACTTCTCTGTGCTTCAGTTTCTTTCTTAGAACAATGCCTACCTCTCAGGATTATAGGGAGAATGAAATATGTGACTACATTAGGACAATGCCTTGCTCAAAATTGACCCTACAGACACTTCAGATGGTTTTGGTTTGGGTCTGGAATGTCCCCACAAAGTCTCATGTGCTCAGAGGTGGGAACTTCGGAAGGTGATTAGGTCTTTGAGGGCTCTGATCTCATCAAGGAATTCATCATTGATGGCTGAATGGATACTGGAGGTAGTGGGAGGAAGTCGGCTGTATGGACCTAGTGGGAGGAAGTAGGTCACTGGGGGTGTGCGCTGGAGGGTTTATCTTCTTCCTGGCCCCTTTCCCTTCTTCCCAGCTGCAATGCGCTAAGAAACTTTTCTCTGCCAGGCTCTTCTGCCATGATGCTTCTGCAGTGGAGTCAGCCAATCATGAACTGAGACCTCTAACACCATGAAACAAAATAAGTCTTTCCTCCTCTAAGTTGTTATCGTCGGGTATTTTGGTCACGGGAACAAAGAGCTGACTAGGTACTGAATCTCCAAGATGGTTCCCAGTGATCCTCACCTCCTGGTGTGCCAGTCATTGTATGTTTCTCTCATACTGAACATGAAGACAGTGACTGGTGAAACAAAGAGGCTATTGCTGACGTGATGATAGATGGGTTCTCTGCTTGCTTGGATCACTTTGTGTATGTGTGTGTGCTATGGATTAAACTCGGGGTCTTGCACATTGCTAGCCAAGCTCTACCACTGAGCTACACCCCCAGCCCAGGATTACTCATTTTGAAGGAAGCCAGATGCCATACCCTGGGGAACTAAGGCCTTGTGCCAAAACAGCCATGTGAGTGTACTGTCTCCAAAGTTTATTCTCCTACCCCATTAAGTTTTCAGGTGATTGCAGCCCCCTGCTGCAGCTGTCATCTTGACTGCACCCTCCTGAGAGACAAGGCAGAAACGACAAGATAACCCACCCCAAATTCGTGACCCACTCACAGAAATGCTTATTGTAGTGCTAAGTTACTAATTTTTCAAGGTAATTTATTATGCATTAAGACATAATTTTAGGGGCTGGAGTGGTTGCTCAGTGGTTACAGAGCTTGCCTGGCATGTGTGTGTACTGGATTTGAACCCCAGCCCCACCTACACAGCTAAGTGTCAGAAGAAAAAAACCCAGATGAAAAAATTAAAAAAAAATAGTTGACTCTCTTTTTCTCTCTCTGTGTTAAAAAAGAGATAATTCTACATATATATTAAATTTCCTCATTGAATTTTTTTAAATAAAACTTATTATTTTCTAAACTCACATTTTAAGTGTAGACTTTCGTCATGATTTTCAGCCCTTTTTTCTTTTAGGATTTATTTTCACATAGACTGGGAATCGGGTGAGGAATAGAAACTTTTTTATTTCTAGCTTCCCTTCCCTCTGACTCCCTAGGATTAATCAGCTGGAGTGCAGATGACCCTAAAAGATTCTCACATCTCCAGGAGACCTGAAAAATATCTGCTTCTGTTTGCCACATGCCCACAGACCCCAACAAGCACAATTGATTTGCCAAGAGTTGCTAGTATGGTGTTAAAGACTCTCTCAAGTCTCATGAAAAGAATTGCATGTCATGACATTCATGTGTTGTTCAGATAAGGGTGACAAACTGTGCTGAGAATCAGAAGGGGCTGGAGAAAAGGCAGATGGTGTGGTCTGGGGACTCTCAGAGTCATCTCTGTTTGGGGTGTGGTAATCACATCCTGCCAGGGAGGGTCCATCCACAGAGGAGTTGCTTCAGGAACTTGAACTAGACTCCTGGATTCCCTCTCGTGACCATCAACTCCATCCTTGGTATCTGAATCAGTCTAGTGGGGTGGAGATGCTCTTGAAGGAAGTAAAGTAAAAAATCAGTGAATGGGATGCCATAAAGCTAAAAAGCTTTTGTACTGTCAAGGAAACAATCAAAAGAATCAAGAGGTTTCCTATGGAAATGGAGAGAATCATGGGCTATGATTCCTCTGACAAGGGTCTCATATCCAGAATCTACAAAATCCTCAAAAATCTCAACTACAAAAACACTAACAGTCCAATTAATAAATGGGCCAAAGAGCTAAACAGAAACTTCACACCAGAGAACATGATCAAGCCAATGAATACTTGAGAAAGTGCTCTAAATCTCTAGTAATCAGAGAAATGCAAATGAAAACCACATTAAGATATCACCTTACACCAGTCAGAATGTCAAAGATGAAGAAAATAAACAATAACAGATGCTGGAGGGGCTGTGGACAGATAGGCACACTAACACACTGTTGGTGGAGCTGCAGACTGGTACAGCCCCTCTGGAAAGCAGTATGGAGAATCCTCAAAAAACTAGTGATGAGCCCACCATATGATCCTGCTATTCCACTCCTGGGAATTTTTCCAGGGGATTTAGAATCAGCACATTATAGTGACACAGCAACATCTATGTTCATAGTTGCTCAATTTACTATTGCTAGACTATGGAAACAACCCAGATGTCCCTCACTGGATGAATGGATCCAAAAACTGTGGTACATTTATACCATGGAATTTTACACAGCAATTAGAAACAATGATATTGCAGCTTTTGAAGGTAAATGGATGGCTGTGGAAGAGATCATGTTGAGTAAAATCAGCTTAACCCAGAGATCTAAGGGTCGACTGTCTCCACTCATCTGTGGAGGTTGGAACTAGACCCTGGACAGTGAGAAAGTTGGTCTATTATCATATGTTAAATCCAGATAAGATGTAATGCTATACAACATAATCCTTTTTTAGAGATATTGTGGGAAGGGGAAGGGAGGGACAAGGGTGGGTAATTGGGGGGGCACTCCTGGGGGTAATTGTAATATCCAGAATCTATACACATTTTATATTATTTTGTTAAAAACTTGTATGGTTGTTCTAAAATAAAAAAGAGAGAGGGACAGTGAGAGTGAGAGAAAGAATCAATTTTATTTAGTTTTTCATGTGACTTTTGTTGCTCCATCACTTGGTTGTGTACGAGGTGCTGCGGTTCCAACCTGCGTCTTTGCACACACCAGGCAAGCGCTGTGACCACTGAGCCACTGCTCAAAACCCTACTCCTGCTTTTTGAGGCCATCTTTGCTCCCTTGGGGAATTTGGGGAGGCATCATGGGACTGCATGAGGGACTGGCATGCAGCCCTTGGCAGCACAGCATCATGGTTAGGGGCACCGGCTCTGGAGTTCACACGGAGGCTCCACCACTCACAAACTGAGTGTCCTTGGAAATTACTTGATCTCTTTGTGCTGCAATGGCTTCTCTGTATAAAGGCCAAATATAAGCTTTTCTCATAAGATGCATGTGAGTTTTAAAGGTGGTAAAATCTGTAGAATGGGACCTGCCCGGTAAGTTCTCCATCTCTGCTGCTCATGCTTGGAGACACTGGGGAAACACTTGGGGTGGCAGTCAGGCTGCTCTGCCAATCACTTACTTCAGAGCGTCTGGGAATGGAGACCAGGTCTCAATGTACCTGAAACTCCCCGATGTCCCCAATTGATTCCATCCCCAATTGATTCCATTGTACAACCTGGGCTGAAAACTACTGCCTTAAGGAGACTTTTAGTTTCACATAGATAAATTCTGGATTTATTGAAATTGAAATGTTCCTTTCCAAATCTCACCATTGGGTCTTTTTTTTTTTAATGAAAGAGGGACAGTGAGAGGGAGAGAAAGAGAGAATCACTTTTATTTAGTTTTTCATGTGGTCTTCGTTGATTCAACACTTCACAATGTACGTGGTGCTGGGGTTCAAACCCACGTCCTTGCGCATGCCAGGCAAGCACTGTAACTGCTGAGCCACCACTCCAGCCCTCCATTGAGTCCTTTTTGAAGATCTCCAGCCCCAATTCCGCCCCCAATCCCACCCCCACTGCTGCCTTATTTTTGCCTGTGTTACCAAGGTTTGAACCCAGGGCCTTCTGCATGCTAGGCGAGTGCTCTGCCACTGAGCTACATCCCTGGTTCTTTTTTTCTAAAATTTATTTTGGGACAAGATCTCACTAAGTTACCCAGGCTGCTCTTAAACCAGAGATCCTCCTGCCTCAGCCTCCTGAGTAGCTGGGATTACAAGGTTCCACCACCACAGCCAGCTTGAAGAACTCCTTATTCGAAGTCTTCTTACCTCACGTTTGACAAAAACATGCCTAGTCTCCTCTATGAAGCTGCAAATCCTACCAAAGTTCAGGAGTAAAATAGTTTCTGCAACTCTTGTCCATAGAGAGGAAAAGTTCTCACTGACTCACCCACATTCTCACTCCCTCTTTGGAGGAGGCCACTTCCCAGGAGACATTCCTGGAAAAATCCTTCTTTGGTGCCACCAAGAATTCAGCCCCCCAAACAAAAAAATACCACCATTATGTACAACTATAATGTGGCAATAAAAAATGAAAAAAAATTAATTCAGCTCCCCAGAACAAGTGACAACAATGTAAGAATTCACCCCCTACTAAGGAATGATTAAGGTACATAATATAAAATTATTTGCAAGAGTGGCTCAGGAGACTGAGGCAGGAGGATCACAAGTTTGAGGACAGCCTCAGCAACTTAGTGAAACCCTATCACAAAGTAAAAAATAGAAAGGACTAGGGATGTGATTCAGTGGTAAAGCACCCCAGGGTTTAATCCCCAGCACCAAAGAATACAGTTTAGGAACTGGAGCAGTGGTTGCAGTGGCTCGGTGGTGGTTCGGTGGTTCGAGCACTTGCTTGGCATGTTCAAGGATCTGGGTTCGAACCCCAGCACCACATACACAACTAAGTGTTGGAGAAAAGAAGGCAGATGAAAAAATAAATAAAAGTGATTCTTTCTTTCTCTCTTCTCTTTCTTAAAAAAATACAATTTATACTAAACATGGTTTCATAGTTTGGAACTTATTAATATTATGTCTTTTCCCTAGACATGCAGAGAGCAAGAGACCTAAAACTATGCATATAGTAAGAGGGAGGAATGCTTTCAAACCAGCCCTGGAATCCATCAGTGTTATACATCAGATTAACAGAATGAAGAACAAAAGCAACGTGATCATCTCAATGCAGAAAAAGCGCTTGAGAAGTCAGCACCCTTTCATGACACATGCACTCAGCAAACCTGGGTTAGAAGGCCACTACCACATGTGATAAAACCCATGTATGAAAACCCTGCCGTAAACATCATAGCCATAGCCAGTGGTTAAAGACTGACAGCTTTCCTCAATAAGCAGGAACAAGACAAGGGTGCCTGCTTTCATCACTTCCATTCGACCTAACCCTGGAATTTCTAGCCAAAGAGATCAAGCCAAAAAAAAAAAAAAAAAAAAAAAAAAAAAAAAAAAAAAAAAAAAAAAAAAAAAAAAAAAAAAAAAAAAAAAAAAAAAAAAAAAAAAAAAAAAAAAAAAAAAAAAAAAAAAAAAAAAAAAAAAAAAAAAAAAAAAAAAAGCAATGAATAAATGAGTAAATGCCTCCAACTTGGAAAAGGAAAAGGAAAATTATTCATTCATAGATGATACAATCTTATATGCAGAAAACCATAAATATTCCACACCAAAAAAAGACCTATTAGAATTAATAAATCCAGCAAAGCAGCAGGAAACAAATCAGTTGTATTTTCATTTTATTTATTAATTTTATTTCTTTATTTTGCAATACTGAGGATTGAACCCAGGGTGCTCTACTACTACCTACTACCTCCCCAGCCTTTTAAAAAAAATATATACTAACAAAAAATAATCTGAAAAATAAATTAAGAAATCAATTCTATTTGTAATAGCATATAGGGAATAAAATATTTAGGAATTAACCTAACCAAGGAGGTAAAAATGTGTACGTTGAAAACTATAAAACACTGCTGAAAGTAATTAAAAAAAGATAAACATATCAATGAATGGATAGACATCCCATGTGCATGGACTGAAAGGCGTAGAGTTGTTCATCTTGAAAAAGAATAAAGTTGAAGGACTTAAACATTTCCTGATTCCAAAAACTTACCACAAATTACAATAATTAAAACACTGTGGTATTGGCCTGAAAACGGACATTTAGACTAACAGAACAGAGCAGAGAGCCCCAAAACAAACACTTGCATATCTACATGATTTTTGTTGAAGTTACCAAGAACATTTAGGGAGGAGGGACAGTCTTTTCAACACATGGTGGTGAGAAAATGGGGTATCCGCGTGCGAAAAAAGCAAAGGTGGGCCCTTATCTAATACTGTATACGAAAAGTAAGTCTGAATGGACCCAACAGCTGAATATAAAAACCAAACGCTTAGAACAAAGCGTTACAATGTTAGATCTGGCAATGCTTTCTTGGATTTGGCATCAAAGACACAGCAGCACAAGAAAAAATAAGGAAACTGGGCTTCATCAAAATTGAGGGGCTTGCTGGGTGAGGTGGCATTCGCCTGAAATCTCAGCAGGCTGGGAGAGGAGAATGGTGAATTCAAACCCAGCCTCAGCAATTTAGCAAGGCCATAAGCAACTTAGCAACACCCTATCTCAAAATAAAATTTAAAAAGAGCTGGGGTTTTGGCTCAGAGATTAAGCACCCCTGGGTTCAATCCTCAGTACCAAAATAAATAAATAAATAAATAAATAAATAAATAAATAAATAAAATTAAGGGGCTGGGGCCAGATCACACCTGTAATTCCAGTGACTTTGGAGGCTGAGGCAAGCGATTGCAACTTTGAGGCCAGCCTCAGCGATTTAGTGAGACCCTGTCTCAAAATTAAAAAAATCAAAAGGAGGAGATGAAGCAGTTACAGTGCCAGCCTGGCATGTCCGAGGATGTGGTTTCCAACCCCAGCACCATATACAAATGAGGTGTCAGAGCAGCGCAAGCCAAATAAAAAACTAAATAAAATTGTTTCTCCCTCTCCCTCTTAAAAAAACAAAACAAAACAAAACAAAACAAAACGTCAAAATGACTGGGACATAGCTCAGTGGTAGAATGCCCCTGGATTCAATCCCCGGTACCAAAAACAAAAATCAAGCAAAACAATAACAAAAAACTGTAGAAACAGGAAGCTTCTCTACAGAGAGAGAAAGAGGGAGGAGAAGGAGAAGGAACAGAAGGGGCAAAAAGGGAGGGCAAGAAGAAAACAAGAATGCAAAGACAGGAGAGACAGAGTGACTGTTGGCTGGATTTCTGATCTGTCCAATTTTTGGTTCCAGTCTCTCCTGCAACCTAACTGAATTTTTGCATTTCTGTATTGTGAAGATGCACCCACATCCTTATCAGAAATTTTACCCTTTGCATTTTTAAGACTTTTTTTTTTTAAAGAGAGAGGAACAGAAAGAGAGAGAGAAAGAGAGAAATAATTTTTATTTCTTTTTTCATGTGCCTTTTGTTGCTCCAAGACTTCCTTGTGTACCTGGTGCTGGGGTTTAGAACTTGTGTACTTGCGCATGCCAGACAAGTGCTATAACCACTGAGCCACCGCTCCAGCCCCTTAAGACATGTTTTTTTAAAGAGAAAGAGGGACTGTGTGAGAAAGAATCAATTTTATTTAGTTTTTCACGTGGCTTTCATTGCTCCGACACTTCCTTGTGTATGAGGTGCTGAGGTTCAAACCCACATCCTCTTGCCTGCCAGGCAAGCACTGTAACCGCTCCAGTCCACATTTTTACTTTTCATTGACACAGAAACTTACACCTGTATGGGGTGCGACGTGGCGTTTCAACACAGTGTACAATGGTTAGTAATGATCAGATCGGGGCTGGCAGATGCTTCTGCCCGTTTTAGGTTTAAGCTGTTTGAGTTTGCAGGCAGCAGAACTGTGGCTAATACAAGTGCAGTTTCCTGGGTGTGGAAGGCAATTTTATGTTAGGCCCATTCTGACTCCTAAATATCATTGGCTTTTTCCTGTTTCAGTTTTCCTTAGTCTCAGAGATTTATTTTATTTCATTTGTTTATTTTGGAGCTGAACGCTTTACCCAGGAGTGCTTTCCCACTGAGCTACATCCCAGTATTCCTGTACTTTTTATTTTTTATTTTGAGATAGGGTCTTGTTAAGTTGCTGAGGCTGACCTCAAACTTGTAGTCCTCCTGCCTCAGCCTCCCAAACTGCTGGGATTACAGATGTGCCCCACTGCACCTTTACTACTTTCTATACAACAGGTGCAGGGTGATTTCAAAGTTTGTATTTGCAATATCTAAATAATTTTTTGTGTGGTACTGGAGATTAAACCAGGGGTGTTCTTCCACTGAGCTACATCCCCAGTCCATTTTATTTCATTTATTTATTTTGGTACTGGATTGAACCCAGACTTTAACCACTGAACCACATTCCCAGCCCTTTTTATTTTTTTATTTTGAGACAGGATCTCACTGTTTTGCTTAGAGCCTCACTAAGTTGCAGAGGCTGGCTTTGAACTTGTGATCCTCCTGCCTCAGTCTCCTGAGCCACTGGGATCACAGGCGTGCACCACCATGCCCTGCAATATCTAAGTCATTCTTGCCATCTAAGTTTGAAGAACACTGAGGTAGGAAGTCTTTAGGTCTTTGAACCATCCAGACAGGCTGGCCCTCTCCCAGCCCACTGAGGGACTCAAAGTTCCCTTACACCATCCTATCACCTTCAGTCCACTGGCAAATCATCTCAGCTCTACCTTCACAATGTATTGAGGATCCAATGTCCTCTTGTAATCTCCACTGCTCTTCTCTCAATCAAGATGCCTCCTCCCATCCACTGAATGATTGCAGTCATCTTCCATCTCCTGATAGGATCTCCACTTCCCCTATTGATTTTCTAACAACACATTCTCTATGCAACAGCCAGACTGAGTCTTTAAAAATGTCAGGTGAGGGGTAGCTCAATGGTAGAGCACTAGGTTAGCATGTGTGAGGCCCTGGGTTCGATTTCTCGGTACTTCCAATAAATAAATAAATAAAATAACAATGTCAGGTGAAACTTTAAAAAGTCTCTCTTCTGTGCAAAGCCCTCTGTTAGGGACCGAATTGTGTCTTCCACCTGCATATTTTGAAGTCCTAACTCCTACTACTTCAAAATGTGACTTTATTTGTAGATAGGGTCTTCAAAAAGGCAATTAAGTTTACATGAGGTCTTTAGGGTGGGGCCTAATACAATACGACTAGTGTACTTATAGGTAGAAGAAAGTTGGACACAGACATTGACAATGGGAATTCACAGGAGAAGGTGTGTCCATCAAGTAGACGTGTGTGCCAGGCCAAGTAGAGCCAGGCACAGTAGCTCAGGCCTATGATCCCAGGACTTGGGAGGCTAAGGCAGAAGGATCACAAGTTTAAGGTCAGACTCAGCATATTAGTGAAATCCTGGCTCAAAATTAAAAAAAGAAAAAATCCAGGGATGTGTCTCAGTGGTAAAGCACCTCTGGGTTCAAACCCAAGTACCCAAAACAACATAAGGCAAGCAGAGATGCTTCTGGAGAAACCAGCCTTGCTAACACCTTGATCTTGAACTTCTGGCCTCCAGAATGGTGAGAGAATAAACTTCTGTTGTTTAAGCCACCCAGCCTGCAGTGCATTGCTAAGGCACCCTGAATAGACAAATACTCTAAATAACAGCTGCTGATTTCACACAGAGAAAAAGCCAAAGTTCTTACTTAAATCTGCAAAGACCTAAAAAAATATACTTAGCAGACTTTGAGTCCATCGCTTGGAAACTCATTGTTCCATTGACTCAGAAGGTTGAAGAATTACCACTATTGATGGAAACTAGATCAACAGAGTTATTGTTGCAATAGGAAAAAAATCCAGCATTAGAAGGAAAATTGGCCATCAATAACTATTAACCTTAATGATTGCCATATAAATTAAAATCTCATCTCAGAAAGTCTAGCCAATTCTGCCTCCCTCCTTTCTATTTGATCTGTCCTTCCATGGGCATCATGGAAACAATTCTGCTGTGTGTGTATGTGTGTTTAGTGCATTATAATTATACATAATAATGGAGCTTGCTTTGACATATTCATAAATGCACATAACACAATTTTCTCCATGATGGAAATAATTCTTAAACTCTTTGTAGATAAGGCAAGACTACGCAAATCCCCAGAGTCATTAGAACTGGTTATCGATGGTAGGTGAAGGGTTGCAATATAGCAACACATGCAATTACCTGGTGGTTTATTGCTGAAGGATCATAAATCTCGAGCTTGTGGCACTGTTTCCATTGAGATGTCAAAACTGCTAATGGAAGTTGGGAAAGCTGGTTGGCTTCTGTCCAGGGCAGGCAGCTGGTATTCCATCCAGGAAATTAGCTTGTTCTTATAATTGGCATTGTAGGTCCTGATGAAGAGAGAGAGGGCAAACTTAAATGAGCAGTGTGTGCGAGGGTATGGGGAAGGAAAGGAAGGCTGATTTTGGTAAAGAATGTCCATGCAGGTGTAGGGAAGCTAATGGCATCTTCTAGATCCTGTGTACCTGCTCGCTAAGTCCACCAGGGCTGCTGTAACAAATACTACTGACCGTGTAGCTTAAATAGCAGAGACCTATTTTCTCAGCATTCTGGAAGCTGGAAGTTCAAGGTCAAGACTTCAGCAGGATTGGTTTCTTCTGGAGCCTCTTTCGTTGGTTTGCAGAGGGCCATCTTCTATGTCCTCGCATTGTCTTTCCTGTGTGCATGCACATCCCTGATGTCTGTCTGTGTGTCCTAATTGCCTCTTCTTGGAGTAGGGGATCATCCTAAAGGTCTCCTTTTAATTCACTCTCTTTTTAATCATTCCTGTCTCTCAATAGAGTCACAGTCTGACATACTGGGGGTTAGGGCTTCAACATATGAATTTTCAAGGGACACAGTTCATCCTGTGCAGCTACCTGGTGCATTCCTCTCCCACCTGCTGTGACTGTTGGTTGTCACAATGACTCACAACTGCTGAAGAATGGTTCTTGACTAACCAGGGTCACCTTGCCTAGGAGGTTACCTGGCGCTATTGCACCCAGGCTGCTGCTCTTGCCTCAGGGTGAGACTAACAGTGTGGTGCTCTTCAAGATCCTGACTTCACGGTGGGATGGTGCTAAGACTAGATTCCAGGTGAAAATCACATCTTTGCTCTCTCCATCCAGCCTCCCTGTCCTCCCTTCTTGTAGGAGCTCTGCAGCAATAAATCATGTGCATCTGGATCCCTGTCTCAGGTTCTGTTTCTAGGGAACCTGACTTAACACAGTATTTTCTTAGAACTCCTTTAGGATTCTTTCTTTCTTCTTCTTCTTGCCTGACATGCGTGAGGCCAAGGGTTCAAACCCCAGCACCACCACCACACTTCATTGCTCAACGAAGTGTTGGAGCAATGAAGGCCATGTGAAAAAATGAATAAAATTAATTCTCTCTCTCTCTCACTGTCCCTCTCTCTTAAAAAAAAAAGATTTTTTTAACGTAAAGACCTCTCCATTAAGTTAACATATAGAAGCATTCCAAGCATTCCAGCCAAATCCTGTGTTCCAGGGCTACAAGGAAAAGGGAGATGGGACTGACCTGAGCGAAGGATGCAGACTCAAGGACTAACCCACAGCCTTAACACTATTCCAACACCAGTTTAGCATTAATTTTAACCAACAGCCTTGGTACTTTACCAGGACCCAGTTAGCATAAATATTGATCAATGCCCGTACCCAGTAACTACATAAACCTCTAGAATAATACACTTAAGTTGTAACCCCTATCAGGTCCCCTTGCTTCCTGTAGGAGCTCTGACTCTTTTCTCACTTGAATACATTTTACATTTTCACACTTACTCTTCCTTTTCCCTGGATTGATTTATTTATCTTATTTCTTTCTTTTTAAAGAGAGAGTTCATTTTATTTGTTTCTCCTGGTTTTTGTTTTTCCTCCACTTAGTTGTGGATGTGGTGCTGGGGATCGAACCTGCATCCTCACTCATGCCAGGCAAATGCTCTACTGCTGTGCTACCTCTCCGGTCCTTTGTCTGTGGATTTCATTCTTCGAATCTACAAGACAAGAACCTGGAAAGATGGGGCTGGAGCAGTGGCTCAGCGGTTACAGCACTTGCCTAGCATGTGTGAGGACCTGAGTTCAAACCCCAGCACCACGTACACAACTGAGTGTAGTAGCAACAAAGGCCACATGAAAAACTAAATAAAGTTGTTTATCTCTCTCTCTCTCACTGTCCCTCTTTCTTTAAAAAAAAAAAAAAAAAGAAGAACCTGGAAAGAAATCCCTGGCAGGCGGCTGGGTCTGCTGCAACACTGGGGGTTATGAACTGCCATCGAGAGCTGCGACATGCTCCTAGGTGGGAGTGGAGAAGAATCCAGCTTGGCCGGTTGCAACCACTGGAGCTGATGCTGGAAGGCATTTCCCTGCTATGATTAATTACTAAAACTAAAATGGACTTTCTCCACTGCAGAGGCCTGCAACTTACACAGAATCCACCCGCTGATTTCTCCTCAAACTCTGGTTTCAGTACCCGCGATTGAACTGATGGGAGCTCTGCCACTTAACTACGTCCCCAGTCCTTTATTTCTTTAAATTTAGAACTGGAACTGGGTCTTGCTAAGTTGTCAAGGCTGTCCTTGAACTTGTGATCCTCCTGCATCAGCATCCCAAGTCACTTAGATTAATAGGCGTGCACCACTGTGCCCTGTGGATTATTTCATTTTTACCCCTGGAATATAAAGATAGGAGGTAAAAAGTTATTCTTCATCATATTTTGTCTCCTCTGTCTTCAAAATGGCCTTTGAATCTCTTCCCTTCTACAAGTACCGTCTTCACTCCGGGCATCATCAACTATTGCTTGGAGAAAATTCTAACATAGTAGCCTATTTTCTTTTTTTTTTTTTAATTAGAAGTATATAGAGATACAATTGAGGGGGAAACATTATCAAACCATCAATAACCAATGAATATATACTTTGTTATCCAGGGGTAATGCAAAAACATGGATGACCACCTTGGGTTTTACCTGTTGCTGTTTCCCCCAGAAAGTAGCCTATTTTCTGGTACTGGAACAAAATGCCCAAGGCTTGATGCTTTATAAAGAAAAGAGGTTTATTGAGTTTGTAGCTTTGGAGGTAAAAGTCCAAGATTGAGCAGCCCCATTAGTTTGGCCTCTGCTGAGAGCCTACGGTGGCAGGAGTGTGTGAGAAAAGGAGAGATCGTATGACAAGATAGGAAGCCAGAGAGATTTAGGGCATAACTCACTCTTGAAAGAACCAACCAAGGTCTGGTGAGTACTACATTGATCCCTTTCAAAGGCCACGGCCCCCCATGACCTAATTACCTTCCATTAGATCCCACCTTGTTTATTATTGTTGTTTTTGTTTGTTTAGGCTCCACCTCTTAAAGATTCTACCACCTCTCAATATTGTCCCTCTGTGAACCAATTTTGTGGCCACTGGTCCCTTGAGGACCACACTCAATCTATACACCTACCCAGCTTGCTCCCAAAACCACCCTTCATCACTAACACTCCTCAGCCTGCAAGAAGTCCCCATGCCTTAGCATGACCATCAAGGCCCCGCCCAGAACGCCCCTCCCACCTTCCCCATCTCCATGCTCCCCGTGTTCATTCATGCTGCCCATCCCCGCCAGCTAGAATGAAGGTACTCTTTGCACTCCCTCTTCACCTGGAAAAATCTTGCTTTTATGCCCTAGGCCCTGATATCTCTGTGTCCTCTCGATCCCCGTCTTTCCTGCCTTTTGCCTCCCCCAGCTATCACAGCACACCAAGAACATTGGCTTTTCCACCCGGTTATCAGTCATGTATAAGGCTGCCGTTCCTGCTAAAATGTGGGTTTTTGGAAGAGAAGCAGCACACTTTGTTCATCCTTGAAGCCAGAGCCTCCAACACCTTGCATTGCTCCTTACATTTCTGATAAAGTGAACTAAATGTGTTTTAGGCCAAGCCTGATAGTATACACTGTAATCATAGCTGCTTGGGAGACGGAAGCAGGATCATTGTTACTTTGAGACCAGAGTAAGTCATCATGATTAACATTTAAAAATTTTTTTTATTAAGGAGTAGAGTTAGTGAAAAATCATAAAATAGCAATATAATATGCATATATTCTTAAACCAGAATTACCCCCACCCCAGTCTCTTGAATCTTCTATATTTTGCCCAAACAATATAAATGATTAGGTTGAGAATTTTCCAGAATTGAATGATTCCATAAATGTTATTTGGATTCTCTAGGGAGGCAGCAGTATGCTGTATTGTTGTTTTACTCCCTTGATCCCTCCCTTTTCTCACTCCCTCCCCACACCTACCCTTGCTCACTGCCCCCCCATATCTATGGTTGTCCTAGATTATGTGTTGCTACACTTTTGCTGTGACTAATACATGAGTTTGACAACCTTTCATCCAAGCCCGAGTTTTGCTCCAGCCTCCACAAGTGAGGGAAAGCATTTGACCCTTGACTCTCTTGGTTTGGCTAACTTTGCTCAGCATGATTTCTTCCATTGCCATCCATTTACCTTCAAAGGCTGCAATGTCATTGTTTCTAATTGCTGAGTAGAATTCCATTGTGTATATACACCACAGTTTTTGGATCCATTCATCCAGTGAGGGGCATCTAGGTTGGTTCCATAATTTAGCTCTTGTAAATTGAGCTGCTATGAACATAGATTTTGCTGTGTTGCTATAACATGCTGATTCTAACTTCTCTGGGGAAATACCCAGAAGAGGGATAGCTGGATTGTATGGTGGGTCCATCCCTAATTTTTTGAGGATTCTCCACACTGCTTTCCAGAGCAGCTGTACTAGTCTGCAATTTCACCAACAGTGTGCTAGAGTTCCTACCTCTCCGCAACCCCTCCAGCCTCTGTTATTGTTGGTATTCTTCATCTTTGCCAATGATTAACATTTTTCATTTTAAATATTGGATCTTTAAAACAAAACAAAAAATCAAACGTTTTAAAGACAAAAAGAACCATTAGGGTGGGAATTACCCACCACCACCCCACCACTGCCCACCCCCACCCCACCACTGCCCACCCCCTGCATATAGTGGTTTAAGAGAAGATCTTCAGGCCAGAAAAGCTACTGGGAATAAATATATTTTTTTTTCTTTTTTGCAGTAGCAGGTATTGAACCTGGGGGCACTCTGTCACTGAGCTACATCACCAGCTTTTTAATTGCATTTTAATTTTGAGACTGGGTCTTACTAAGTTGTCCAGGCTGTCCTTGAACTTGTGATTCTTCTGCTTTAGCTCCCACTAGTTGGTATTACAAGTGTGTGTCACCAGACCTGGTACATTTTCTTTTAAGTACATCTAAGAAAGTCTTGTCCCTAACCTATCTTTCCCATTCATTCACTGCAATATTCCTTATCAAATCTTGAAAGTCAGCCATATTGATTGATATCAACAGAACATTGACATGCTAGTTACTTTTACTGTGTTACAAACCTCCCAAGTTTAGTGGCTTGGAACAATGACAAACATTTATCATTTCTCATAGCTTCTGAGTTTCAGGTGTTTGGGAGTGGCTTGATGGGAGACTCTTTTCAGGTCATGGTCAGATATCAACCAAAACTGCAGCTATCTGGAGGCGTGGAGCTGTTTGGAGGCCAAGGCTAACTCCAAAGATTGGTTTCTTCCCAAACAGGCCTCTCATTTCATGAGACTGTCTGAGTGGCCTCAGCCTGGAGGCAACTACTCCTAGAGTGAGGAATTCCAGAGACCAAGACAAAAGCTTAAATGTCTTTTATAATCCAGCTTTGGAAGGTAGACATGTTACCTCTGCCACATTCTTGATCACCAGGTCAGCCTTGCTTCAGGACAAGGGGAGGCCCCGCAATGTAGCCCAGAGAGAGCACTTGCCTGGCTTGTAGCATGTGCAGGCTCTGGGTTCCACCCCAGTACTAAAAAAAAAGAAAGATAGAAAGTAAAAGTATGAATGGCTCTGATGTGTGTGTGTGTGTGTGTGTGTGTGTGTGTGTGTGTGTGTTTTAAAGAGAGGGACAGTGAGAGAGAGAAAGAGAAAACCAATTTTATTTAGTTTTTCATGTGGCTTTTGTTGCTCGAGATTTCATTGTGTATGTGGGGCTGGGGTTTGAACTCATGTCCTCATGCATGCCAGGCAAGCGCCACAACCACTGAGCCACTGCTCTAGCCCTGGCCCTGTTGTTTTTGAAAGATGCCCCCTCTTCTCTATTTTTGATTCCCCATTCTGATAGTCATACCCTACTCCAGATCCTCCTTGAGGATATTAGGGAGGAGGTTCAGAGGAACAAAGCAAAAAAAAAAAAAAAAAAAAAAAAAAAAAAAAAAATCCCACATGCTAGGTAAGTGAAGTGTACTTCCACTGAGCCACATGCCTAGCCCCCAGGTAGGCTTCATAATATACTTTATCTCTCTCCTAATTACCACCCTTTCTCTCCCTACAAGGAGCTACATCATTCCTCATTTCAGAGTCCACCTGTGGAGAAATGAGCAAGAAAGCCCTCTTCTTTTAAAAGTTCGGATTTTACTTTAGATTTTACCTAATCTGGCTTTCATCCTTTGGGCCTAAAGACTCACCATGATCACTCATAGTTAATTATCTTTTCTTCACCAGTATTAGTGGTTCATGCCTGTGATCCCATCAACTCAGGAGGCTGAGCCTGGAGGATTGCAATTCCAAAGCCAGTTTCAGCAACTTAGCAAGACCCTATCTCAAAACAAACAAACAAACAAACAAACAAAAAAACAAAAACAGGGCTGGAGCAGTGGCTCGATGGTTATGGTGCTTGCCCAGCATGGGCGAGTACACGGGTTCAAACTTCAGCACCCACGTACACAACTAAGTGTCAGAGCAACGAAAGCCATGTGAAAAAAATCAACAAAAATTGATTTTCTCTCTCTCTCTCTCGATGTCCTTCTCTCTTTAAAAAACAAAACAAGTCTGAGGATGTGGCTCAGTGGCTACTTGCCTCTGGGTTAGAGCAAGTATGAGAGCCTGAGAGCCAGGTGTGGGGCACGCATCTATGGTCCCAGCTACTAGGGAGGCTGAAGTAGGACATCACTCGAGCTTAAGAGTTCGGCACCAGCTTGGACAACACATGACACCTCACCTCAGAAAGCAAAAAACCAAAAACTGGTGGGTATGGTCATCAATGGGAAAACAGACTTGGAACTCAAGCCCTCGAGAATCTGTGTGCTTGGATAAACAAGGGCTCTGCTTTGGTTGATGTAGGTGGTAATGCTGCAATACCAAATGACTCCAAAATCTAAATGGCTCCAAACCACCTGAGTTTATTTACACAGACTAATAGGTGCTACACCATCGGCATTGGTTGGCACCACTCTGGAAAGGCAAATGGATAACACGCAATGACAAGTTAATTGCTTCTCATCACATGAGTCACATGCCACCTCTGATTACATTCTATTAGACAGAAGAAGTCACATGGTCATGTCTAACTTCTAGGGAACAGAGTATTGGAATCCTCCCCTGCCCCCAATCTGTTTCTGTTACTAAAATGAGATACCTGAGGTTGGGTACTTTAGAAAGAAAAGAAGTTAGCCAGGGGTGGTAGCACAGGCCTGTGATCCCAGAGACTCAGGAGACTGAGGAAGAAGTTTCCCATGTCTGAGACCAGCCTCAGCAACTTAGCAATTTAGGGAGATTCTGTCTTAATAAAAGTGGGGGAACTAAAACCTGTGGTCCTCTTGCTTCAGCCACCCACCTGCCAAAAGAAAGAGAGAAAGAGAGGAAAAAGAAAGTGAAAGGGGTTTATTTAGCTTGCAGTTCTGGAAGTTCAAGGGGTTAGCACTAGCATCTGCTCAGTTCTCGTGAAGGCCTCAGGACAGATGGCATCACAATGGTGGGAGCATAAGAAATAGGGAGAGATCATTAGGTGAGAAAGGAAGGCACAGCAGCCAGGGAGTCTCCAGGACTATTCAGAAATGACAACTCTCTTGGGAGAACTAATGTGAGGTCCCATGAGAAAGACCTGAAGACAGTGGCTCTTACCGTCCCCACACCGAGACCCAACTTCCAGCACATGAATGGGGACAAACCACATGCTCACCTCAGTACCCAGGTATAAGGAGACTCAGCTATGAGGGAATTATGTCGGCTTTTGTGTATATAGAGTAATTATGTAAGGGTTTATAGATGAATAAATTATGCTATTTTTAATTTCTGGAACTGGGGTAAGATTTTTTTTAATTAGCATTTTTTTGGATGCCAGGGATTGAAACCAGGGGTGCTTCATCACTGAGCCAAATCCCCTGCCCTTTTTATTTTTTATTTTTAGACAGGGTCTCACTAAGTTGCTTAGGGTCTCATGCTAGCTACATTGCTGAAGCTGGTCTTTGAACTTGAGATCCTGCCTCAGCCTCTCGAGCCACTGAGATTATAGGCATGAGCCACCACGACCACACCCAGCATCTCTTTTTCTTTTCTTTGACAGTACAGGAGATTGATCCTAGGGCCTTGTGTCTGTTAGATAAGCGCTGTACGATTGAGCTACATCCCTACCCCTACCTTTGTTATGAAAAAAGCAATTTATTCCATTATAAGCACTTACAGTCAATCATGGAAAATAACAAGCTTACTGTTGAAATAGGTTACCCAAAATGGAGATGGTATCGAACTAGTAGTCAAGGACTAACTCCTAAGAAAATAATTATAATGCAACTCTTATCAAGGATTAAATTAATTTAAAAAACAAATACCAATTCTCTCTTCTCAACTTGATAGTTCACCGGTGGTATAACTGTCAGGTAAATATACCTTTACAATTTGGTAGTCTCAAGTTAAACACACATAGCACGTGCACGCACACACGCACACAGGGCT
This sequence comes from Aplodontia rufa, assembly GCA_004027875.1. Taxonomy (NCBI): domain Eukaryota; kingdom Metazoa; phylum Chordata; class Mammalia; order Rodentia; family Aplodontiidae; genus Aplodontia; species Aplodontia rufa. Next base: position 27,762 of record PVKS010025195.1, read on the forward strand.
GGAGATTGCTCAGTGGTTACAGCGCTTGCCTGGCATGTGCAAGAATGAGGGTTTGAACACCAGCACCATGTGCACAACGAAGTGTTGGAGCAATGAAAGTCACATGAAAAACTAAATAAAATTGATTCTCTCTGTGTCTTTCTCTCACTGTCCCTCTCTTAAAAAAAAAAAAAAGAAAAGAAACACACACACACATACACACACACACACACACACAACATAAAACATTTCACAGAAAGGAAAGAACTCTCCAGGTTGTAATCCCAGCTTCTTGGGAGGCTGAGGCAGAAGGATCACAAGTTTCAGGTCAGCCTCAGCAATTTAGTGAGCAGATTTAGTTAAACCCTGACTCAAAATTAAAAATTAAGAAAAGGATTAGGAATATTGCTCAGTAGAAAATTGCTCCTGTTTTCAATCCCCAGAGTACAAAAAAAAAAAGGAAAGGAACAATATGGGAACAAGTCAAGAAACATATTAGTGAGCAAAAATATGTGGGGAAAGAGGAACATGTTAGTTTTTACTTCATTGAAGAAAGCAAGAGAATGATCTAGAAAAATGTGTATACTGAAGAATTACACTAAGTGAAGTATTCCAATCTCAGAGAGTCAAGGGCCCAATGGTTTCTGTCTTCTGTGGAAGCTGGAATACATGGGGAAGCAGTATGTTAGACGGCTAAGCTAACAATAACTTCAAATTGTATGATTCTCAATGCAATAGGGGGATGGCTCCCTAGGTTACTTGGAGGAGTAGGGAGGGAGATGGGGAGGGGGAAGGGTGTAGGAAGAACTCCTAGGAGACTGGAGGGTGGGAATATGGGGGAATCATCTCAGAAGGAGATCTCTGTCCTCCACGAGATACCCATTTAACTCAGGGGTTCTTCTGGGGGAAACAGCAACATGGGGAACCCAAGCTGGGCATCCATGATATGGCATTAGCCCTGGATAACTAAGTATATATACATTGGTTCCTGATTGTTTGAGAATGTTTCCCCCTCAATTGTCACTCTATATTCATCTAATAAAAATAAAAAAACAATAAAGGCCATTTATACCAAAAAAGAAAAAGAAAAATAAAGAGAAAAATATGGATCCTGGAATATCAGATGTGAAGATTTAAAGTAGGAATCTAAAAGACTTGAATCTCCCTGAATAAAAATGACATCTTGGGGGATGGAGCCTTGGCTCAGCAGTTGGAGTGCTTGCCTGACATGCAGAAGGACTTGGGTTCAAACCCCATCACCACATACACAACTAAGTATCAGAGAAACAAAGGCCAGATGGAAAAATAAAGTTGATTCTTTCTTTCTCCCTCTCTCTCTCTCCCTCTCTCTCTTAATGATATCTTGCAGTATTTGTACCTCATGCCCAGTCTTTTTTTTTTTTTTAAGTTTTATTTTAGGACAGTCTTACTAAGTTGCCCAGGCTATCCTCAAACTTGCAATCCTCTTGTCTCAGTCTCCAGAATAGCTGGGATTTCTAGACTGTGCCACCACATCCAGCTAATTAACCATTTTTAATAGAATTGGTAAAAAGTATTCAAATTGGGGAACTGGGAGTGTAGCTCAGTGGTAGATCACATGCTGAGCATGTGCTTTGGGTTCAATTTCAGGAACACACACACACACACACACACACATGCATGCACACACATGCATGCACACACACCAAACTGAGCATAAAAGAAAAAGGGAAATGCACCTTTTCCTTTCCAGTGGTGAGAGGATCTCCTTCATCTCTGCTAGGGCAGAAGAGGAAACTTGTGGAAAAGCACCTGGCACAGAGCCTGACTCCTACTCTCGGGAAGTGAAATCCCCAGGATGTGGCTGTGTACGAATGGGAGCTTCTGGTATTGTCTGCTCCATTGTTCTCTGCCAGCCTTTACAAGGAAAAGCAAGCCAAGCCTTGCAGAAGGATGCTCCTTCAGAGAAGCAACTCCCAAGGCACCCTGAATCAAGTCCAGTGGAAAACTATCCCAACATACACAATTTGGATGAAAAGAAAAAAAAGAAAGAAAAAAGAATAAGTAAACCTTCCATTATCTGGATATCCCATTTTCCAGTTCTCCTCTATAGAGTTAATTACGATGACCAGTTTCCTGTGTTTCTGCCCCTGCAAAAAGCCTACAACACACATATGTATATGTATGATTCTGTTTTGTTGCCTATAACACTTGTTACATATAGTATATAGAAAAATGCAAAAAAAAAAATTCTTGTGGGGCTGGAGTGGTGGCTCAGAGCTTACAGTGCTTGCCTGGCATATGTGGTGACACTAGTTCAAACCCCAGCACCATGTACGTAACGAGGAGTCAGAGCAATGAACGCCACATGAAAAACTAAATAAAACTGATTCTCTCTCACTGTCCCTTTCTCTCTTTAAAAACAAAACAAACACCCCCCCC
>PVKS010025196.1:0-30150 GCA_004027875.1 Aplodontia rufa
AAACATTACACTGATTCCAAAGCCCAACAAAGACACATCAAAGAAAGAAAACTACAGACCAATTTCCCTGATGAACATTGATGCAAAAATCCTTAATAAAATTTTAGCTAATCGGATACAAAAGCACATTAAAAAGATAATCCATTACGATCAAGTGGGCTTCATTCCAGGGAAACAAGGCTGGTTCAATATATGCAAAACAATAAATGTAATTCACCACATAAACAGAATTAAAAACAAAAACCATATAATCATCTCAATTGATGCCGAGAAGGCATTTGATAAAATTCAACACCACTTTATGCTCAAAACTTTGGAAAAGATAGGGATCATAGGAAGATACTTTAACTATGTCATAACCATCTATGACAGACCCATAGCCAACATTATTCTCAATGGAGAAAATTGAAAGCATTTCCACTGAATTCAGATACGAGACAAGGCTGTCCGCTATCCCCACTTTTGTTCAATATAGTCCTTGAAACCCTTGCCAGAGCTATCAGGCAAGACAGGGAAATCAAAGGTATTCATATAGGAAAAGAGGAAGTCAACTTATCTCTATTTGCAGAAGACATGATTTTATACCTTGAAGACCCAATAACATCGGCCAGAAAACTCCTAGAGCTCATAGGTGGTTTTAGCAAAGTAGCCGGGTACAAGATCAATTCCAGCAAATCGCTAGCATTTCTTTACACCAACAACAAAGCTGCAGAAGAAGAAATCAGAAACTCTCCCATTCACCATCACTTCCAAAAGAATGAAATACTTGGGCATTAACCTTACAAAGGATATTAAAGACCTATTCAAAGAAAATTATCAAACACTAAAAAAAGAAATTATAGAAGACCTGAGCAGATCAAAAACATTCCATCCTCATGGTTAGGCAGAATCAATATAATAAAGATGGCCATTCTACCCAAAGCCCTTTACAGATTCAATGCAGTCCCCATCAAGATACCTATGGCATTTTTCAGAGATATAGATAAAGCAATTCTCAAGTTCATGTAGAACAACAGGAGACCCAGACTAGCCAAAACACTACTCTATAGAAAAGAAGAAATAGGGGGCATCTCAATCCCTGACCTGAAATTATACTACAGAGCTGTAGTAGCAAAAACAGCATGGTATTGGTATCAAAATGGAACTGAAGACCAGTGGAACCGAATAGAAGTTCCTGAGACAAACCCCCATATCTTTAACTATTTGATATTTGATAAAGGGGGCAAAAGTATAGTGTGGATGAAAGATAGCCTGTTCAACAAATGGTGTTGGACAAACTGGACTGCCATTTGTAGACAACTGAAGCTGGATCCTTATCTTTCACCCTGCACAAAAATTAAATCAAAATGGATCAAAGATCTGGGTATTAAGTCTACAACTTTAAATTTACTAGAAAAAGATGTCGGGTCAACACTACACCTTATAGGAGTTGGCAGCTACTTCCTTAACAAAACTCCCATGGCTCAAGCTGTAAAATCAAAATTAAATGAATGGGATGCAACTAAACTAAAAAGCTTCTGCACAGCTAAAGATCTAGTCAAGAACATCAAGAGAGAACCTACATAATGGGTGAAAATTTTTGCCTGCTACACCTCAGACAGAGGGCTAATATCCAGAATATATAGGGAAATAAAGAAACTAAAATCCAAACTTGCAAATAATCCAATCGATAAATGGGCTAAAGATCTCAAAAGGAACTTCTCTCCAGTGGCAGTCCAGAAAGCCCATAAATATATAAGAAAATGCTGTACATCATTAACTATAAGGGAAATGCAAATCAAAACTTCAATGAGATACCACCTCACTTCTGTTAGAGTGGCAAAAATGAAGAATACAAACAGCGACAGATGCTGGAGGGGCTGTGGGAAAAGAGGATCACTGTTACACTGCTGGTGGGACTGCAAACTGGTTCAACCACTATGGAAAACAGTGTGGAGAATCCTCAAAAAATTAAGGATGGAACCACCTTATGACCCAGCTATCCCACTCCTGGGAATTTTCCCAAAAGACTTAGAATCAGCGTATTATAGCGATGTGGCTTCATCAATGTTTATAGCAGCTCAATTTACTATAGCTAGATTACGGAACCAACCCAGATGCCCCTCACTGGACTGGTAGATACAAAAGCTTTGGTTCATATATACTATGGAATACTACTCGGCCATCAGAGAGGACAATATTATGGCTTTTGAAATCAAATGGATGGAGATGGACAGAATTATGCTTAGTGAAGTCTCCCAGGTTTTTCTCATCTGTTGATACTAGAATTTATGGGAAGCAGTAGGACAGACTGCTGAACTAAGAAAACCTCAAATTGAATGACTTTCAGTGTAACAGGGGGAAAGCTCCCTAGGATACTTAGAGGTGTAGGGAAGGGGATGGGGAGGGTGGAGGGTATATGAAGAACTCATAGGAATCTGGTGATTGGGAAGATGGGGGAACCATCCCAGAAGCCGATGTCATTCCTCCACGAGCTACCCATTTAGTGCATGAGTTCTTCTGGGGGAAACTGCAACAGGTGAAACCCATGGTGGCTTATCTATGCTTTGGCATTACCCCTGGATAACAAAGTTTATATACATTGATTGCTACTGTTGTGATAATGTTTCCCCCTCAATTGTATCCTGTATCTCTATATACTTCTAATAAAAAAAGAAAAAAAAACAATTTTCCTATGAAAAGTATTCCATAAACTTTGAAGAATCAACTGTAACACCAAATATTCAGACATCAATGTAGGGACAAATAAAATAAAAAAATTAAAAAAAAGAATATATTTGTAAATATGTATCAAATAATTACTAAGTGTTCAACTATCAGCCATAATTTTGAAAACCTAAGTAAATAAAGAAAGCCTACTACACTTAAAAAAAGAAATATAATAATTTAAAATTCAAAGAAAATAATAATTTCAAAGAAAATAATAGAAAAATTCAAAGAAAAATAATAATTCTCTAGAAAAAGAACCCAATATGAGGGAAATGTATGCAATACCTGAAGAATTTCAAAATAATGATCTTAAGGAATGCACACAAAACATGGAAACTGTTTTAAGTAACTTACTTCTAAATAATCAATGGGTAATTGAAGAAAGGAAAAGTAAAATAAAAGAAAAAAATTATTGAAATAAATGAAAGTGAAAACAGCATATCAAAATTTGTGGGCTCCAACAAAAGTAGTACTTAGAGGGAAGTCTATAGCAATAAATGTAAACATTAAAAGTAGAAATATCTCAAACATCAAAAGATGAATCGAAAGAAAAAAAAAACACTATTCACTATTCACAAAATTAGTCCAAGAAATACTAAAGAGCAGATAATGAATAAACAAAATCAAAACTAAAAAAACTCAAAAAATGAAATGGAGATTTGATATTTTTAAAAGAATGAACAAAATTAATAAACTTTTACCAAGGGAAAAAAAGAAACACCCAAATAGATAAAATCAGAGATGAGAAAGGGGACATCGTAACTGATATCACAGAAGTGTATGGGATCGTAAGAAAGTACTATGGACAATTATATACTAAGAACAGGGATACCTAGAAGAAATAGATAAATGCCTGAACATATACAACCTACTACAACGGAATTGAGAAGAAATATAAAACCTAATCTAAATAGACAAATAATAATAAGGAATGAGATTGATGCAGTAATTAAAAATTTCCCAACAAAAAGAAGTCCAGGACCTGATGATATCACTTCTGAATTCTAGGAAACATTTCATTATGGGCTCAAAATCTTCTTAAACTATTCAAAAAAATTTGAAATGGAAGAAACTCTATCAAAATCATTTTATGTAGCCAGATTATCCTGAAATCAAAACCAGACAAAGATATAACAACAACAACAACAACAACAACAAAAATCAGAAAACTATAGATGATTGTATATTCAAACATTTTCAATAAAATTCCAGGAAACTGAAATCAACAGTACATCAAAGCAATCATGCAAAACAATCAAGTTAGATTCATCCTAGAGATGCAGGAATGATTTGATGTACGCAAATTAATGAACACAATACAGCACACCAACAAAATGTAGAACAAAAAAACTAGAATCAGCTCACTAGATGCAGAAAGAGCATCTACAGTAAGATTCAACATCCCTTCATAATAAAAATTCTCAGTATACTATGTACAGAAGGAATTTACCTCAAAATACTAAAGGCAATGTGTGAAAATCCCACAACTAATATCCTACTGGATAGGAAAAGCTAGGAGTATTTCTTCTAAGATTTGGGGAAAGGAAAAGAATTTCTACATAATACCAAAAGCTTAGCAGGATGAATTAGTCAAGAGAATAAAAGGCATCAGATTGGAAAACAAGAAGCTAAACTGTATGTTTCCAGATGATTTCATTTTATACTTAAAGAAATCTACATACTCTTTCAAAAAGCTATTAGAACTTATAAACAAATTCAGGAAAGTTTTCAGAGTAGAGGTGTCTGTGAAGATAACAGGCTGATATGGTTTTAGAGCTCCCTCTACTGGATCCACTTCTGGTCTCTCCAGGCTTTGTGTGGTGGGGCAGAGATCTTCTGCTCCTGGCCCTTCTTGGGTTGTCCTGTAAGCCTTCTGGGTGGGATATGGGGGTTTACTAGGTTAGCAAGGCTCCCCTGTGTTCCACAAACCTGAATCCCCCCATGCTAATTGAGGGAAAGGGCTGTCCCACACCTCCTCTTCCCAGTTTAGCTTCTGAACTGTGGATGGCTCCTGGCACAATTATGGAGTAGCTTGTTCCAACCTGCTGCCTCAGTCCTGTCAGTGGAAATGTTTCCTGCGGAGCCCTCTGATAAAAACAAACAAACTCCCGTTTCTCCCTTATGTAGGCAGCTGAGATATACAGCTTTCCCCTTGTATGGTGGAGGTCAGAAAGAAGGTCTCTAACCTGAATTCACAGTTCCCTAGCAGCCTGCTGATGCCCATGATGTGGATGTCGGGTTCATGTTCTCTCGGAGTGGAAGAATGAAACCGAGGTACACCAAGGCAGGCGTAATAGATGAATTTTATTATAGAAAGTAAAGCATAGGGAAAAGAGCAGACTTCCCCCAGAGTGGGGGAAGGGGACAGAGCTGACTAGGCAGTGAAGTTTGCACTTTTTATAGGCTGCCCTCTCCTCCATTTGGTCACTGCTTCCCTACCCCTGTACTTAGGACACAGTCTCAGGGAATTCTGGTCCAGTCTTTGATCCATCCCTCAGGCACCAATAGAAAGAATGTGATTCCTTGCTTAGCAACAGGGATGTCTGCACCTGGCCTATCTTGTCAGACCCTTATTAGCATTGGGGGATGTCTTTGCCCTCTCAGGAAAGATAACCATCAGTTAATTTTCTCCTTATCCACCCACGTTGTTCTGCCTACACTGAACTGCCTAACTTTTTCTGCCTCTCTGGGGTCCTCCTTGGCTGGTGAATTCGTTCCTTTCCCACTGGCTTGTTGCTAGGGATGCTGGGCAGACCAAGTGCTGGCTGAGCACCCTGGTTTTAATGTATAAAAATCCCTCTTTCCCCTACTAAACATATCCAAATCTAAGCTCTTCCAGAAGTCTCCCTAAATGAACACTGAGCTCCATTTGTGATTATTCCTGAAACACATCTTGTATTGGTGAAGCTGTCCTTGGAGATTTTTCCTCCATTCACAAAGCTTAGCACAAAACAGTCAATCTGTCAGTCCCCCATCTTCCCATCTTCCATCTTCCCATCCTCTCAACACAAGTTTTTGAGGAGACATTCATTCCATAACAACCTACTTCTCTACTGTAAGGCCCAACTCTACCTTAGGCCTCAGCTCTGGTGACCAATGACTGGGTTCTTGGACATTATGGTCCTTCCTCAGTAAAATACCATTATCTGCACACTGTTGAAGCAGAGAAAAATCAGGCAGTCAGTGTAGATGTGAGTGAATAAGGAGAAAATTAACTAATGGTCATCTTTTCTGAGAAGGCAAAGACATCAGGCAATGCTAATAAGGGTCTGAAAAGATAGGCCCAGATGCAGACACTCCCAGATGGTAGGGAAGGAAACACATTCTTTTTATTGGTGCCTGAGGTATGGACCAAAGACTGGACCAGAATTCTCCACGCCTGTGTCCTAGGTACAGGGGCAGGGAAGCAGTGACGAATACAGGGGAGGACATCATATAAAAAAGGCAAACCTCACTCCCTCATCTGCTCTGTCCCCTTCCTCACTCTGGGGGAAGTCTGCTCTTTTCCCTATGCTTTACTTTCTATAAAATAAAATCTGTCTACTATGCTTGCTTCGGTGTCCCTAGGTTTCATTCTTTGAATCCGAGGCAACACGAACCCAGATCACCAATATCACTGTTACTGGAGTCAGAGTGTGTTTGGGGGCCATCTGTGTAAAGATTCATATCTCCACCCTGTCACTACATACTGCCCAACCTCTGCCTATCCTTTGCATCACCAATGTGACACTCTAACAACCTGGAATCTTGGGGCTACCAAAAATAATTATAGAATGGATCAGAAATGTCTTGAGATTCTTTACCAAATCAACAACTTGTCATCACAAAAAGACATCTGTCCCTGATCATGTCTCACTTGAAGCCTTTGCCTACTATTGGGCTGGTGGATTGGGGTTTTCTTCTCAGAGACAGTTTTCTAACTTCTTTATAGTGGAGCTCGGAGCCCTCACTCCTGCTTATTAGGTTGCTCAAGAGAAAACTTGAATTCAGCTCTTTTATTACTCAGAAAAGTTTGTCTTCCTCCCCTGTCAACTGCTGTGTCCAGTAAAACATGATCCTCATTTTCACAACCCAAATGCCCACCAGGGGTCTTAACAAACAAAAAAGCAAACTTCTCTGCTTCCTTGGTTTTTACTATTCCCCTCAGAGCATGAAATCGATCACGGCTAGTTCTTATATTTAAAATCAGTAACATTATTCTCCCAATGGCATATAAATCTTTATTCTTGCAAACATACACCCCAATTTTATGTTCTAAACATTCTTTAATATTGATCCATTAAAATATATTTTAAAGCTCTATCCATGGCCATGTCAGGTACAACAGGTCGAGTAACTCATAACTATTAAAATAATTATTATAATTAATGAGAAAAATTAAATTAGTATTAATTTATAAAATGTTTTTTATAAATATCTGTAATAACTGACAATGTGTAATCATCATTCAAGAAAAGAATCTCTTTAGAGTCCCATATCCAGGGTAGTATTTAATTCTTTTGTTGCACCAGAGCAGGGTACTAGCTAGCACTCATTTTAATTTGTCTACTCTCCGTGATATAATTGATAGATATCCTCTAAATATTTCTTAATATTTACCTTGTCCATACATGTAAAGCATCAAATAAACAATTGGAAATAAAATCAGTCAAGCTTCTAATTACTTGGAATACATGTGTAAGTATTTATTCTAATAACTAAATTGACTTAACCGGATAGACACAAAAATATCAGGACTATATCGTAATTGTTGGAACTGTGTATAAAGGGAACTAAAAATCTAATTGGGCAAACAGGGATTCCCATGTAATGAGCACTTTATACTTCAGCATTCTGAGCTTATTTCTCAGATCTTACCCTCTCTTGGTTAGTCTTGGCATTAGTGGATAATGACAATGGTTTCTGACGATCATTTCTACACACTGTGATTCCTCAAGATTCTTTTTATTAGGTTTCTAGTGGTGCACATACTTTCTCAGTTGCAGTTTATGCTTCTTGGTGGCTCCTGCAGTTTCCTTCAACCTTTTATGAATGGTAGACAAGAGCTGGGTAGAATGAAAGAGAACTCAAAAAAGAATTCCAGGTGTCATGTTAAGTGAGGTGCAGCTTTATGGATAGGGTAGGAAGCAAAATATAGAGCTTGCTAACTAAGAAGATCATGCAGGAGAAAGAGCCAGGGGAGATCTTCACTGTGGAAGGTAGGAACCTTTCAAAGGGAGCTGGTGGCTCTGGTATACATGCTTTGTTAAAGACTGGCAGTGTTTCCCAATTTCTTCAATCATTGAGGGCACCATCATTTAGCAGATGACTCTGTTTATGTTCTCAGGAGCCCACTGCCCCTCAAGCCAGAGAGGATTCAAGCCAACAATTTGCAGACACATTGCCAACTTGTGAGATCTTATATCTAAGTGATGATTGATCTCAATTCATGTACTTTTAATTTTATTCCCCCTTCTGTGAAGAAACCTCAAACAAATTTTCAATGGAGTTTTCCAGGCAAGCCTGTGACTCTACCAGAACTATGATGGGTTCCACAGCCTTCAGCTCTCCCCCATTCCCAGTGTGCACTCTTCTGTTCTCAGGCACTTCCTTTAGGGGCGATCTTCCATGTGGTTTGGGCAGCCATCAATTACTTTTTTGTCCAAAAATCATTACCCCAATATTCTAGGTTCAGTCTTTCAATCTCTGAGTCCTTGATGGCCAGGCAGCAGTCTTACAGAAAGTTTCCTGGTGTATTTTCCTGGAAGCTCAATCAAAGTATGCAGATGGGTCTCTACTCTGTCATCCTGGACACAGATGGAAAGGCAAGACAGTGTGCAGGACTTCTGTCGTTGTCCCCTCGACCAGCGAGGTGGCAATAACGATGTGTACACACTTGTTGCTTGTGGAGATCTCTTGTTCTTTATTCAGGAAGTTACACTGCTTATATAATAAAAGTGAACCAATCCGTAGGCTGTTGCTATGAGGAAGAAAACTCTGTTGTTGGCTCCTATTGGTTGTCCCTAGGTGGTCAGATGTTGCAAGCACAAGAACCAGGAACAACAAGAGGTCAGCTGACTTGGTTGGGCCAGCTGCCAGCCGCCATCTTAAAGCTGCCTGTGTGGTGGGGCCCTGGGTGCCGCCCCCGACAGACTTCCTAGGCTGAGGCTTTCTGCTGTGGCAATTGATACCAAGGGAGCAGGAATACCAGTCCTAAGTTTGTGCTTCTTTCCTTTCTACTTTAGTAAAAGTGTCTGTTTTCTATCCCTCCCTTTCTCCTGTTCTGGCTTGATGGCCTGATAAAGAGACCTCAGCATTAATTGCTTCCTCCCCTTTGACCTGGAGTACCATTTGTGGATGTTAATGCTCCTTTCAGCAAAAGTGAGAGAAGAGTTCTCAATACATGGTGCTCACAGTGCACCTCTGGCTTCCGCAAGGCCAATCCAATTTGACAGGAGCTGGACAAAGGGTCATTGTACAATATGCAAGCCTGTTAGTGGCTGTCAACTATGGGAAGTACACTTACTGTGAGAAATAAATCAATCAACTGGGATTCCTAGGCCAGACCATAAGATGCTAACAGTCTGGTCCAGGAGCCTGAGATCTGAGATGGAAATTACATAAGAATAATACAAGGATTAACACAACAGTAGGAGATAGTAATGAATTGTGACTAATGGGCTGCTTGGAGAAGGGATAAAGCTCTGGGATATAAATAGGCAAAGGTTCTGAGGTCTTCTCTAACATTACTAGTATAGCTTTAGCTATCTATATTTATACCACATTGTTCTTGTTTTTAAAATGAGGGTATTGATATACATGTCTTCTCAAATCCCTTAAGCTGAACACTGTTAGAAATGCCATGGATTTAAATTTCCAGGACTTCAACATGGCACATGAGGTTTTTATAATATTTTGAACAATGCCATATTATACTTTGTGGTACCAACATTTATTGGTTTATTAATAAGTGGGATACCATAGGAGGATGTAAGTTACATTTCTTATCTATAAGGAAGTAGGTGCCTCATGGTGTACTGGACTGCTCTATCCTATCCTAAAATTTCTTTTATAACATGAATGGAGACAGAAAGTCCATAGGCTAGGAGAAATGTTTAGAAAAATTGGGGCTTAAACATGGTAACCTTAATTTTCATCCTGCTGTCACCAACTCCCAAAGCTCAACTCTTCTAACTTCTCAAAATCCTAAAAAGAGAAGTATAAAGAGATGTTTAAAACAGTAGAGATCTGCATTTGGAAGAAACATGTGAGAAAGACAATTAAAGGCACAATATTTTTTACTTTTTTTGGGTCATGGACTTCCTTGAAAATCTGATGAAATACAGATAAATACATACACACACAGAATTTTTTGCACACCACATTGAGGAAGTTCCAATGTTTTGGAAGTCTATCGATATATTCAATCAACAGCATGATGTAGTAACCACAAACTTCATGGGATCAGGGCTGGAATTAATGAAAGTACAGTATTTCAAGATAGTCCAGATCTAATCTGGTGGTTACTTGACACCAAAAGTTTATACTGTGTTCTCAGGTGGCTCTTTTAAAGATGTAGACAAAGGCAGACATTTTCAGAGGAGAGTAGCCTTGTAATCTTGTTGTATTAGTTAACCTCTCATTACTATTACAAATTACATGAGACAGTAAAATTAGAAAGGGGAAAGGTTTATTTTTGTTCACAGTTTTGGAGTTTCTATGCCACGGTTTGCTGGTTTCATTGACTTTGGGCCTGAGGTGAGGCAGTAAATCAGAGTGGGAGCATGTGGCAGAGGAATCTCATTCACCTCACATTTCTGAACAAAAGAGAAGTGATGACTGGGGTCCTAATATCTCCTTCAATGTCACATCCCAAATGGCCAGAAAACCTTCCACTAGGTTTCACTTCTTAAAGGTTTCACCACCTCCAACAGTAAAGCTAAGTTCCTCAAAAAGCTCATCATGGAGATGAACAGATATGAGGAAGAAATAAGAAAGGCGTAGGAATACTTAGATTCATGACCCTGAAGATTTGTAGGAAGTAAACATGAATATTCAGGATAATTTTCACAAGAGGTACTGGAATTCAGTTAATCAGAAAGCTAAGTTTATGAGAAACTATTATTCCCCAAGTAATTCAGTTAGTTGAGGTTTTATTATACTAAAACTGATATTTCATGCAATATATTGTTTAAGGCTTAGACATACAACTATAAAAACCAGTAGTTCTGCAGATAAAAAGTTATGACTTTGAAGTTTTGTTACAATTTTTAAAAATCTATTTGAAAGCTCAAAAGCATAATGAGTCTCTGTTTCTTTGTTTTATAAGTGATTTTTCCCTGGAGGCAATACCTGTCACTGACTCAGGTCATTTAGATGAAAATTCTAGCACAAAAGTGTGGTGTGGAGGTAGGAGGTTCCAGGAATGACTATACTGATCCTACAATATAATTGGATGTTTTAGTTAGCTGTTTTGTTGCTCTGACCAAAACACCAGACAAGAAAAATTTAGAGCAAGGAACATTTATATGTGGCTCTTGGTTTCAGAGGTCTCAGTCCACAGATGGATGTCCAACTGCATTGCAGCACATCATGGGGGGAGGTCTCAGAGCAGGGAAGCTGCTCTGCTCCTGAGGTTAGAAAGCAGCAGAGGGTGGGGGAAGGGGCCACAGGACAGTTGCACCCTTCCAGGGCATGCCTCCAATGTCCCATCTCCTCCAACCACATTCCACGTCCCTACAGTTACCATCCAGTCCAAATTAGGAAGAATTAACTAGGTTACAGCAACCATAATGTAATCATTTACCTTTCAATATTGCCACATTAACCAGATCAGAACATTGGATACTTATTTAAGTCCATTTTTTCTGAGCTGAATTCAAATATTCAGTGGAAGAACAAAACAGAGGATTCGTCATCAGTTTGTATTAGTTCAATGTGAGTTTCTCTTCATTATGGAGGCTGAGTTGTGAGAAGAGGCTTGACAGGAAGAGTAGAGAGGCTGGTCTGGGGTAAAGGGAGCAGAGGCAACAGGTGTGACTGGAAGAAGAGCAGCCAGGAGGCATTTTATGGGCAGTGGGCAGTAGAAGCTTAGAATGAATGGAGCATTAGTGTTTGTGGAGAGGAAAACAGGAGGCAATATTTGTGGGGGCGGGGGCAGGGGAAGGGGGACCAAAGACAAGCTTCACCCATTGCACAATTATGCCAAAGCTGGGAAATGTGAGGTCTGTCCAAGCAGGCAGAGGGAGAGAGGGGTTTGCATTCAGGTCAAAAATTGCCTCAACACTCAATAACATGTAAAAGTATGTAGAAGACACCCTTTTCAGACTTACACATAATTCAAAATGATGAAAATAATCTCCAGTATGACAGAGGTCAAGATGGTGAAAGAAAATGACCATGAATGGGGCTGTCCAAGTGCAGTGGTGAGACAGGCTTGTCTAGGAATCTAGTAAGGATGCCACAGGCATTATCTAAGCTCACTAAGGGGCAGAGAGTTCCAGGAGGGGGTATGGAGAGTGTACATGAGGGTTGGGGTATATTATTCTAAATTTAGAACTTTGTGATCTAAATTGAGGCAAAATAGAATTGTTCCTTGATGATATAGGGCTGAGAAGAACAGCTGGATGTCATCATATTCTTTTCTGGTTCTTTATTCTGCCTTCCCACCCTGTTACTATCTGGATAGAGAATTTCCCAAACTTTTTCTTAATCACAAGTCATGAGAAAGTGTGACATTGCTTGAAAGTTAGAGAAAAGAAGAATGCAGCTTTTTCCTTGAGAGCTCCTTGTATTCTGGGTTTTTTGGCTCTCTTTTAAGGATATCTTCACTAAAAACCATTCTATCACATGATAGCAGTAGAGATATAATCTAAATTTATAAGCTACAATGCATGGATGCATCTCAGAGGGGGAAAGAGTCTAATTTATGTCTCTCCATATATTTTTCTTTCATTGGTTTGTGTTCTAAGTTTTTGAAGGCATCAAACATACCAAAGCTCTGTAATTCCAGAGGGGATTGATGCACACAATATTTCGGTTCGTCCAAGAAGTACAACCATAAATAAGAGGAGGTACTTTTAAATGGCCTCTAAATTTTTTTTGAGATAGCACTCAAGTGCTTGTGAAACCAAAATCAACTTTCTGCTTGCATACTTAATTTTCTCTGCACCTCATTTCTTTCCTGGGAAGGGAAGATTTTTTTTAGGCTGACCAGCACAGGAAGAATGCTTGCAAAAGACAAAATTTCTATTTTTCACCTTTTCTTTGTACTCTTAATTCCATCTATTATTTTTTCAAAAAAATATTTGGAGTTTTAAATGGTTATAAACAAAGCTACAGGAAAACTGTGGGATAGGGTGGGTTGAATATCTCTGGGAAGTTTTGCATATTTTGCCACTTTCTCTTGTTATGCCTTTCTCAAGCCACAAAAGGGCCTTCTAGACTAACTGATGCCTTTTTCAACAATATTTCTTCTTAAAGAGAGCTCAAATGCCTCTTAGGATTCATTCATTGTTCTAACATTAATGAACACCATTACATGCTGCCGTACTAGGGAAATAATACTAACTAACATTAAGTAGCACTCTGATTTCTTTATGCAAATTGCTCCTTTTAATCTTCTCCTCCTTGCCCTGAGGTAGTTATTAGCAATAGCCCCATTCTTTCTACAGATGAGGAAACTGAATACAGTGGTGTATGTATCAAAATTACAAGCCAGAATTTAGCTCATGATTGGCAACTAGACAGTCTGAATTCAAGGTTCACACTGCTAACCAGGGAACTGAAGGTGAAAAAAGGCTCTTTCTATAGTACTTTATAATCTAGTAGGAAAGAGAACTCTATAATCTTTGGAAGATGGACTGAATCTAAGTGAGATGTCATTTTAATGGCAGACTAGATGTGACACTTCATGAGAAGTTCCTCCAGAACATGTGATAGTTCATTAAAAGTTTGTGAGTAATACAGGGGGAAAAAATTAAAGGATAGGCAATTCCTCCATATGGTGAGATGGACATTTGTTTTCCTTCCTTATTTACCCTTTACCCTGGGCAGTGTAAGTTTTTTTTTTTTTAATTAACCATCTTTCTATACCATTTTTTTTAAATAGAGAGGGACAGTGAGAGAGACAGAGAAAGAGAGAAACAACTTTATTTAGTTTTTCACATGGCTTTAGTTGCTCCAACACTTAGTTGTGTACAGTGGTGCTGGGGTTTGAATCCAGTTCCTCATGCTTGCCAGGCAAGCGCCGAAACTGCTGAGCCACTGCTCCAGTCTCTATACCATTTTTTTAAAGAGAGAGAGAGTGAGAGAGGAGAGAAAAAGATAGAGAGAGAGTATGTGTGTACGAGAGAGAGACAGACAGAATCAGTTTTATTTATCTATTTTTTATCTGGCCTTTGTTTCTCTGATACTGAGTTGTGAATGTGATACTGAGGTTTGAACCTGGGTCCTTCAGCATGCCAGGTAAGCACTCCAACTGCTGAGCCACTGCTTTTATATGGTGTGAGCTTTTATATGGGATCTTTGATAGGAGTGTGAGGAAACTGAGTCTCACAGATCTTGATCAGTGAGAAAATTTGGCTTTGGGGATGGGATGGTGACTCTTGGCCTGTCTTTACATATTTAGCTTGAATGCTTTAGTGGGTGTATCTGTCTTTCACATTTATTCTTTTTCTTCTTCAAATACTTCTCTTTTTGGAGATCCCTTTGAATCTGGAAAGCTCAAAGAGGATAAGTAGGTGTGCTACATAGTGTGGTACTGAACTCAAGGGTGAAAAGGGAATTTTGGCTTATGTCTACTCATCTAGGATAGAAAAAGAGTCAGGGAATCAGATGGACACGCTCTTTCCAGGAATAGAGTATACCTTACACTCAGAAACCAGAGTAATTGATTGTACAAACCCTGTACCAGTTTTTCATATCAAAACTAATTATCTGAAAAAAATAGCAAAGAGGTTACTATATCATTTTTTGATTCCTCCAAAATTTTTTATTCTGAATTTCTCAATTATGTTTGACATCAAGAAAATTTGAAGTTGTTTGGTGCTTATTTTAGGAAAAACACAGTTATTTTGGAATAATTTTCATCTTCCCTATTTTTTCTTTTTTATATTTTGAAATTGTATGGGTGGGTTAGTGATAAGATACTTGAAAATACCTTTTTCTTTACTTCCAGACACAAGGGATGATTAAGCTCTTTTCTGCTTTATCTTTTCTGGTCCACTTTTAAGTGTGCAATTTGAGAAAACCATCTTCAGAACACAGATAATCAAATTGAGGTCATTCTTAGGGATCACGACATTAAATGGTGCTAAGGTTACTAAAAAATGACAAAAGTTCAAGAAATAAAAGTAATGCTTGATTCTAAATCCCCTGGAAAGATACCCAGGAGTGAATAGCAGGGTTGTATAGTGGGCTCATCCCCAGTTTTTTGCGCATTCTCCACATTGCTTTCCAGAGGGGCTGTACCAGTCTGCAGCTCCACCAACAGTGTGTTAGTGTGCCTATCTCTCCACAGCCCCTCCAGCATCTATTATTGTTTCTTTTCTTCATTTTTGCCATTCTGACTGCCCTAAGGTGATATCTTAATGTGGTTTTCATTTGCATTTCTCTGATTACTAGTGATTTAGAGCACTTTCTCACGTATTCATTGGCTTAATCAATGTCCTGTGTTGAAAAGTTTCTATTTAGCTCTTTGGCCCATTTATTAATTGGGCTGTTAGTGTTTTTATATTTGAGATTTTTGAGGATTTTGTAGATTCTGGATATGAGACCCTTGTCTGAGGAATCATAGTCCATGATACTCTCCATTTCTGTAGGAAACCTCTTGACTCTTTTGATTGTTTCCTTGGCAGTACAAAAGCTTTTTAGCTTTATGGCATCCCATTCACTGATATTTGACTTTACTTCCTTCACTTTTTGGAGACATATTGAGAAAGTCTTTGCCTACTCCCAAATGCTGAAGTGTTGGACCTCCTTTGTCTTCTATCAGTTGCAAGGTAGCTGTTTTAATTCCTAGCTCCTTGATCCTTTTTAATTTGATTTTTGTCAAGGAGAAAGATATGGGTCTAATTTCAACTTTCTGCAAGTGGCTGACCAGTTTGTCCAGCACCATTTTTTGAAGAGGCTGTTACTCCTCCATGTAGGATTTAGAATCAGCACATTATAGTGACACAGCAATGTTCATAGCAGCTCAATTTACTATTGCTAGACTATGGAAACAACCCAGATGTTCCTCCCTGGATGAATGGATCCAAAAACTGTGGTACATATATACCAGGGAATTTTACACAGCAATTAGAAACAATGATATTGCAGCCTTTGAAGGTAAATGGATGGCTATGGAAGAAATTATGGTTAGTAAAATCAGCTTAACCCAGAGAACCAAGGGTCGAATGTCTCCACTCATCTGTGGAGGTTGGAACAAGACCCTGGCCATTCAGAAAAGTGGTCCATTATCATGTGTTAAATTCAGATAAGGTGTAATGTTATACAGCCTAATACTTTTTTAGAGATATTGTGGGTAAGGGAAGGGAGGGATATGGGTAGGTAATTGGGGGGGGCACACCTGGTGGTAAATCTAGTATCCAGAAACTATACACATTTCATATTATTTTGTTAAAAACTTATTTGTTTGTTCAAAAATAAAAATAAAACAAATGTTGCTAGAATATCTGAATATCTGTACACAAAAGAGTAAAGTTGGACCCCTTCTGCATAGCACATTTTAAAATTAATTCAAAATGGGTCAATGTCACATACATAAAAATTAAAATTATAAAATTTTTAGAGGACTACGTAACAGTAATATTCAGAACCTTGGATTAATCAGTATTTCATAGATGTGGCATGGAAAGTATAAACAAAGAAAGCAATAAATTGAACTGCATTAAGATTAAAAAAAAGTAATGCTTGACTTTCATTTTACTGTTCAACCATTTGAACTATAAAAATTGAGAAATTTTATGATAGTGCAACAGTTTATATTTTCACATTTCTAAAGAGATAAATAAATAGAGAAATGAGGCCATATTTCTCCACAGATGAATAGCTTAAGAAAACAGAGACTATTCACCAAAAGCCATAAAGAATAGGGGCTAAAAATATAGCCACTTTAAGATATCTGCAGTAGCTCTTCAGCTACCTGCATTTTATAGGGTGGAAGAGAAATTATCTTCACTTGCCCTGATTGATCCTTCACTCAATGCATTTATTTTCTCTCTCAGTTCCATTTGTTGGCATTCGGGATAATTCCATCTATTTTTGCAAATCGGTAAGTAGTAGCCTGGCTTAGAATGCCAATCTGAGGGTGAGATGAGGGAGGAGGCAGGACTTGATGGTACAGTTTTGACCAAAACAGTGACCTGTGTAGATCTTTTGGTCCACTTGTCCTCATTTCTCATTCCTGGTCTGCCATGCATCTGTGTTCAAGATAAATAAGGCAGTGTCATGAACTAGGAAAAGGACTCCTGTCTCACAATAGAATTACTCTCAGGTTGCATTTAAATGGTCAATTAAAGTTGTTTTTTATGGAAGGTACGTCTTTTATTTCTGGTAGAGAGAAAACTGTCCATTTTTAAACAATACCTGCCCACTTCAAAGACTTACACAGGGCTAATTTAAAATAATGGGACTATTAGCTCCAACAGGAGTTCAAGCAATAAATAAACCTCTGACGAAGTGGGCAACAGTGATACTTACAGTCTCAGTCAGGAAGCAGAGGTCTTTTAAGTAGTACACTGATTTGCTTATTTTACTTACCAAATTTCAAGGTAACCGGAATAAATTGTTATCATCTCTTTTGCCTGTGTAAATTGTGCTCTTCATGGCTTTATGAAATTCTCTATAAAGTGACAAGCCAAACAAATCAGTTCTTGGTTGGTGTTTAGTTGCCTCCGGGTTCTGGAGTACTAAATATTCCTATTGTAATAGACCTGCTCAGCACATGAACCAATGAGGACTACTTTTTTGAGAACTGTTCTCCTTTTCTTGACCTGATTCTTTTACCCTGCAACGGATTATCAGGGCTGAAAGTATATCTCAACCTGGGAGTGGAGGTGGTCAGGGGAGAGAGAATGAATATGAATGAGAATGACCTTGAAAAAATGCAATAAAAACATGTGTGTCACAGGTTGTAGGGTGGCCAATTTTCTCCATAATCAAAGGAAACGAAAAAGCTGAGAAAGTTGATCTGGAGTTAAAGTGAGAAAAAACAAGGAGCAGAAACAGCTTTGCAGTTCTTTATTGTTTCCTTTTTCTTTTTTTATCTGCTTGGTTTTTGTGAGAATTCCTACATCCTTGTAATAAATTGCACCAATTTATTTTATCTAGATCAAATTGGTTCCTGTAACTTGCAATCAAAGGACCATAACTAAAACACAGACTAAGGAAGACACTGAAAATTTATTTGGCTTGTGGATTTATTTCCAATAATTTAAATTTTAAATTGAAAAAATGGGTTGTATCCAAGTTGCTATGACTTTAGAACAGGAGAACCAGATACACTGTAAGTGTGGCTAAGGGAATGCTTTAGAATTAATCCAGACAGTTATGGATGTTGGCCTCTTGCTATCTCTGAGAAAGTGGGCATATTATTTAATCTTTAGGAACCTTCATTTCTTTGACTTTAAAATGGAAATCATACTGAGAGAATTTTTGTTAAATTTGTGAACTATAATATGTAAAGCAGATAGCTATCAAACAGGCATTCTTATTAGTTATAAGTTTCTGTTGAGATAAAATCTATTGCATCCACCTCGCCACTACCCTTGGTCCTATTTAAGAAGAGTGATTCAGGGACTGGACAGGACTGATTCTAGGGGAGGAGGAAGTCTATTATCTCCAAGCACAAACTGAATGGGTGAAAAATTGAAGATGGGCTGAGGACCTTGAAGGGGTGAAGAGAAAGAGAATAGAGGGGGCAAATACAAGCTTTGCCTACCTGAGTGTTTTGGTGCTGATTTGCCCAGGCTGAAAGATGCAGAGTCTAATGGTAAAGTGATAATAATCATGCTTATGGTATGGTTTCCCTTCTCACCAGTCTGAGATTCTGATGCCTTAAGTGTTGTGCATATTCAGTACCCATGCTTCACTGAACCTCTTAAACATAGCTTCTCAAACCAATCCTGTTTAAATTTTGGGCCCACAGTTCTCTGTTTTGGGGACTCTCCTGTGCATTGCAGGATTTTTAGCAGTGTTTCTGGCCTTCACTCATTAGGGATTACCAATCCCAAATGGCTCATGACACTGCTAAGTGGCCCTGGGTGGAGGTGGGGTGTGTGGTGGTGGAGAAACAAAACATCCCTGGCTGAGAACCACTGCTCTAAGATAATCTTTTCTTACAGAAGATTGGAAACTCTGTTTAAATCAGGAATTCATCATAGAAAAAAAAATCAGAAGAGATGGGACATTTTACTTCTCTCATTTCCACCTATTCCTTTTAAAACCTTGGTCCTCCTGATTGTGCCATGTGATGTGTAACACGTGAGAAGGTTGGACCTAGAATGAGAAGATCCTAGTTCACATACCTCACTACACAGTAAGAGCCTCAAATGATGTGGGATTTATGGGAGTCTAATTCTTTCCTGCCTGGGTTCTAATTATATCACCAGTCATGCACTAATTACAGTCTTGGCCTAACATCTGGGCAATTACAAAATTACTTCTATCTTCCAGCCAGCAGTAGACATCTCTCACACACTCCAGCTTTTTCAGGGCAGCAAACTTTTCCCACCAGGAAGAAGTTCCACTTATTTGTGCTACTGAAATTCCGACCAACAAGCCTGATGGAATATAATGCACTTACAGGTAGCAGTAGGAATGAGAGCCAAGAATCCACAAGATGCTTGTGCTGTACACCAAAACTTGTCCTGCCCTCTGGAACTGCTGTGGCCCAGTAAGTGACAGCCTCTGCCAACCATAGGAGTCCCTCTCCTAGGAGATTGGAGTGAGAGGAGGGAATTGGATTCACCTTCTCTTCCATCTTTGTGGCTTTGAGAATGGCCACTCTTTCACAAAATTAGAAAGGCAGGGAGATGGCAAACGTTTTCCCCACTCTTCAATCATTATCCCTTTTTGTAATGCAGGCCTGCATGAAGAATAAAGGAGAGGAAAAGAGGGTCTGAGAGGCAGAGAGAATGAGAAAGTGGATGAATGAGTGAGGCTAATTATTAGTAATTCTCATTGCTATTTTTTATGTAAAGGAAGATAACATTTAATTATTTACTGGTTCTTTTTTAGGTATACATGGCATAGATTATATAATGCCATAATTATAAAAGCACGGAGTTTAACTTGTTCTTATTCAGTTGCCAGTTTTTCCCTTCCCCTACTTCCTCCCACCCGCTGTTCTTATTAGATATATTTGACAATAGGATAAACATTGACATTTTTATAAAAGCATGCTGCATGACTTATTTTAATTCAGTCCCCAATATCTCTCCCCCCTTCTATTCCCTCTGATCTTTGCGATTTACTAATAGTTTTTTTGTTTTAATTTAGTGTCTTGTTGATATACGCACTGATGAGATTCACTATGATATGTTCATACATGAACATGAGAAAGTTAAGTCTGATTCCAGATGGGATTGGAGGTTTACTCACTGGACAGTCACTGGAGTGCAAATCTTTTAATCAATGGCCACCCCTCCCCCACAACCCTCAACACAGGTTGTACATATTTGGCAGTAACTGTGTAGGACCAACAGGAGTTCGGAAGCCAGATGTTCATGTCTCCAGTGAGCTTCATGGCTTGTGAATTAAGCCTATTCCTTCCTTTAAATAGTACTTATTTACACACACACATTTTTCTTTAAAAATATTTTTAAAACAAAGTTTGTGTAAATTCTTATATGAATTTGAATAGGCAGCAGTGAGTACCATCTGTTTAGTTCTGCATTGTTTTTGGAATAATATAGCACAATTCCTGCAGACCCTTGATGTGTACACAGTAGGCACAGACTGCTCTGCTTCTGGGTCTTGCATGCCTATTTTTCATTCTTGCTTTTTTTTTATTATTAGGGATAACAATTCACTGTTATCAGATTTTGTTTACCAAAAATCTCCTAATTTTCTGCTGAAAATCAAATATAGCCAAAGATAGTAAATGGCCAAATTTATGAGAATAGCTTCTAAAATAGTTACATTCAGATACGTGGCCTAAGGAATATTTTTCCAGATCATAAATTATATTCATTCATGTGCTTTATAATATCTACTTTGAATTTTTTTCTCTATTCTTTCTGTACTGTTACAAATAAATGAATAAATAAATATCACTTTTTTCTGAGTAGTTGTAGTTTTGGTAACTGACCTTTATTAAACTTATGTAGTAGAATACATACTGTTACAAACCTAAATTCAACCAATATCATGTGCAAATGAACAGTTTTGGAAAGCAATCAATTCTGTGCCTAGATTTGTCAGTAAACAAAGAACAGTTCAACAGTAAAGAAAAAACTTAAGGGAGAATGCATTAAATATTGTATGTACTTATTCAAAATATGTGCATAGATCTCTGTCAACCTAATTTAATCTTTGCTTAGCCCAAACAACTAAGACTAGGAAGACAGGCTGCCTAGGCAAACATGTGTTTCTATTAATAGTATTTTAAATACTATTATTAGTATTTCACTTTTTCATACAATACATTCCTCTTTTTCTAAAATCTAAAGCTGCCTGAAATGCCTATTATGAAGGCCACCATTTGTGGAACAAACAATCTTATCATTTTGTTGGGAAGAATGATTTATATTTGGAGAAATGTTCTCAGAAATTAATTGAGGGTTAGATATTCCAAAGGGTGAAAGGCTGGGGTCTATGCTCTTTCTGAATTGGTAGCCTTTCTGATATCCCTGTTATAACGGTTTGTGAAAGAAAGATGTTCTGAAAATGTGTTTGAGCAAACTCTTTTTTCCCCCATTCTTCTATCCATAGTTTTGGGTTGTCTGGAAAGATACCTACCAAGTTTTCTACATTGGAACTAAAACAAAACAAAACAAAATTCGAAGAGCTCTGAATTCAAAAACTTGAGGATGACGGTTTTACCTATACTTTATTGATATCCTCTGACTCAGATTCAGTTGGTACCAACATTCATGAGTGGAACTGAAAAACGTCTTAGTTCCCAAATATCTCCTCATCACTTCATGTTTGAGATTCTTCCTATGGATCACTCTTTGCAAACATCAAGAAAATTTTGGAGAAGCAAAGGTGAGTTCATCCATCCTTTTTGAAGTGAAAATACTGATGGATTACTGAGCTCTCCTGAATCCCAGCTCTTGGTGCTTTCATCAAAGATAGATTCTTGAACAGGAAGGGCCATGGATAGCTTTAGGTTTTCCCCACATTTTGCATGGGTAGTTTCTACAGGAATAAACATATAACCTGCACATAATTGCCAATGCCTTGTGTTGAAATCTGTGGGTTTCCATCAGAATTCTAGCCTTTGGGCTTTGGTAATTCATATGCATTCTCCACTTTAGCTGTAGAAGCAGCAAGTGGAGTGGAAGAGCCTGTTTAGACCAGCCATATTTTGTTTTGGTTGTCAGTTAAAACAGAAAACCAATCATTCTGGACTTGGCAGCTCATTAGTAGAAAAGCCATTGGGAAGTTCTGAGTTAGTAGTTTAGAGCATAAACTTATTCCCTGATACAGCTGCAGAGCAACAGTTGGTTGTGACTTAAGCAAACCCTAGCTTTGAAGAAAATGGGAAACTTTTTATTATTTTTGCACGTCATTATGGTTGAGGATGTGAGAGTTTTTTTTTTTTCTTGTTCTCCTGGATTCTTATTGATTTGCTCAGACATGTATAAGAGAGCTTCTCACTCCCATTCATTTTAACAAACACTGAGCACCTACTATGTGCTAGGTATTGGGGATCTTAATTTCTTGTTTTAGATTTTGGTGTGGAGACAGATATGCTTAGAGCTTCGTAACGAAGGAGTAAGAAGGCTTCTAGGAGAAAATGAACAGAAGCTAAAGAAGTAAATAGAGCAGAAATTGATTAGAGAGAGAGTTCTAAGCAGAGGTAATTGTAGGAGAAAAAATCTGAAGATTGTCAGAATGATTGAGGGTGGGAGGGGACAAAGGATGGGGATGTTAATTTTTTCTTTCTCTCTCATGGATCTATTCACATTAAAGAATGCACCTCTAACTAAACCATCTTCCCTGGGTTCTACTGACCAAAGACACACCAAACCACAGAGATCTACATCAATCTTATTTTATGGAATGTGGGGAGAACAAAAGGATGAATCATTCATAAGATGGAGAATAAGAGGAGATAAGAGAAGCTACTAGGTAGAAAACCGCCTCAATAACTCCGAACAGACATACATACGCACGTGTAAGAATTTAATATGTGATTCAAGAGTGATTTCTAATTAGTACTTAAAGGGTTTTTTAGCTTATGGTGTGTTAATGAATACAATTAATTAAGTATATGGAAAACCATTTAGTTTTATAGCACAATATACTAAAACACATTAATGTTGGAACAAAGACTTAAATGTAAAGGAATAAATTACATTAGTATTTTAAGAATATATAGATAACTAAATAAGGAAAAAACATTTTTTCAATATTAAAAGCAAGGACTAGAGGCTGGAGCAGTAACACAGCAGTGTCACACTTGCCAGGCATGAACAAGGATACAAGTTCAAACCCCAGCACCACATAGACAACTGAGTGTCAGAGCAATGAAAACCAGATGAAGGGCTAAATGAAGTTCATTCTCTCTCTCTTTCTCACACTTCCTCTCTCTCTTAAAAAAAAAGACAAAAACCATTACAGATATGATTAACAGATTTGTGAATAAACCAAGTTAAAATTAAAGAAAGAACAAATATTTGCTGCATAGTATTTGGTGAATTAGATTATATTTAATAAAGGGCCAAGCAATCAATGCACACAAAATAAAAAACAAGAAAATCAGCATAATACATTGGTAGACAATTGGCAAAAAATGACAAATGAAAATGCTGTCAAGGTCCTCTTTTGCTGTGTATGGAATTTGAAAAGAATTTGCCATTATGATTTTTGGTGCTTGTGAGGAAGAGTAAAAAGGGAATACTCTCCACGTATTAGTGATAATTTAATATTATCAGCCTATGGGAAATTTTGTAATGATAGTCATCACAATTCATAAAAATGCTTAATCCAACTATCAATTCTTAGGAATTCATCATAACAAAATGATCAGAATTGTCTCAAGCCTTATAAATCCAAATGTTTATCTCATAGGTTTTAAAAATCACAGTGACTAATTAGAAATTACTTAAATCTCCACAAAGGAGATAGGCTAAATGCATTTACATGCAGAATATTATATAGCCTATAAAAATTATGTTAGGTAAGACTTCAGTGAGCATGACAAAATAGTCCCATTTACTCCACATTGAAGAAGAAAAAAAAAGAATATATGACATCATTCTAATTCTTTTTAAAAAGTTAGTAGTTATGAAAATATTTACAAATTTAATGATGGAAATGCAGATATTCTTCTTAATAGTAATTATTAATAAGAGGTATGTTAAAGATTATTTTAATTTAATTTTTTGCATTTTTGAAATTTACTACAAAGAAGTTGAAATAGAAAAATTTTCTTTCTTCTTTGCTTTGTTTTCAATAGCCTCATATCAGTGGCACAAGGCATTTTTTTTTCAGAAATAGTGTTTGTTGTGGTTTGAATGTGAGATTTTCCCCAAAAGCTCATGTGTGGCAATTAGGGAGGCTAAGGTGAAATGACTGAGTTATGAGAGCCTTAACTCAACCAGTGAGTTGACTGGTAGCTGTGTGCTGGTCGAGTGTGGCTAGAGGAAGTGGGTCATTGAGGGTGTGCCTTTGGGGTACATATTCTGTATCTGGCATGGAGTTGCTCTCTCTCTGCTCTGATTGCTGTTGTGATGCTTTGAGCTCACTCCTTCCTGGAGCCATGCTGTAGCCTCACCCCAAGCCCTGAAGAATGAAGCCTATCTTCTGTAGACCAAGAAATCTGAAACCATGGGCCCCTAAAATAAACTTTTCCTCTTAAAATTGCTCTTGTCAGGTCTGTTTGTCACACCAATGAAAAGCTGAATAAAGCAGTAGTATTATAGCTTTTTTTTTAATTAAGAGAGAGGGACAGTGAGAAAGAGAGAGAGAGAGAGAATCAATTTTTAGTTTTAGTTTTTCATGTGGCTTTTGTTGCTCCAAGACTCCATTGTGTACATCTGCTGTGGTTTGAACTCACATACTAGCACATGCCTGGCAAGCACCATAACAAACAAGCTACTGCTCCATTTTAATAGCTGAAGTGGAAGTTCTAAAAATGGGTGTTACTAGCAATAAAGATGGTGTCTGCCAGGTCCTTCAGTTTCACAGCAGAGTGGAAAAGTCAGAGTCCCTGTAGGTCAGAGAGGGAGAACAATCTGTAAAATATCTCAGCAGCCTTCTCCCTTTTCTCTGATCTTCCCACCTGCCACACACACCCAGAACCAGGGAAAGCAGTATGGTCTGCAGGGAATTAAAGGGCTGGTGCACAGAGTGGGGCTGAGCTTCATTGCTATGGACTGATCCACCACCTTGTGCTCTATGTGTACTTCCCAGCTTGAGAAGTTCCTTTTATGCAAAATAGAAGAAAAGTGCTTTATCTTTAAAGAAGACAACAGATTGGAGGATCAGAGGGAATGGCAGCTAACATAAACTGAGGATCTCTCAACTCAGCATGTCAAGAGACTTTTCATCAAAAAGAGTTGACAATTGAAGTAGAATTCCCAGTATCTCAAGTGAAAATGAAAGCAGGTAAACGTAAGTGAGAAAGATCTGGAGATAGGACTTGGTAGATCACAGGATGAATATTAGCACAGGATTGAAGTTGGCAATGTTGTATTCATATTTTTGTCTCTCTACCTACTCTCTTCTTCTTTCCTGTGCCTCTTCTTCTGCAGTTATTAAGTACCTGCTGAATGCCACCATATCATAGGACCCCAGTTTACAGACTACAAACAAGTTTAATCCTAACAGATTAAAAGCATAGGGATTCTGTAATTGGCTCATAACCTCTTCCAGAGTTGCTCAGTTTACTGTTTCTTCCCTGAGGGATAAAAAGAGTGATCATCTGTACTTTCCCCCACGATATCATGTCAATTGAAGGACTGAACTTCCTATTCCCTTGAAGGTGACTCATAATAGGAATATCCTATTTTTGTGCAGTGAGTGGGTTTAAGTGGACACAATGGAAGAAATTTCTTATATGTAGATTCCTAGGCCCATAACCAGATAAGGATTCATTCCTTTTAGCAATCTTCCTACTTTTACCTGATTTTTCTGTCTCTGAACTCTTGGAGTGTATTGCCTACTATCACTTTCGTTGGACTTTTTTCTCCTTTTTCTTTCTGATCTCTGCCTTTGCTTTTGAGCATTTTTAGAGTCTGTTTCTTATTTCTCTTTCTATTAGGCAGACAAATTTTCTGTCCTTTCTGCTCTACTTCTGCCCCTTGGCGTGTCTCCCTTTCCATTTCTTCTGTCCTACCCCCAGTACCAGGAGTGGAGCAGCTGCTACACTAACGATTTACAGGACACCTGCTGGTTACTTGTGAACATGGTCATGGCTTTGAAAGTGACTACACTACACTGTAGCACTTACTTTGGTAGTTCTTGCTCCTGTGGGACAAGCATAACCTTTTTTCCTTTCTCACATGTTTCTCTTCTCTGGGTCTCTCTCCATTGGAAGCCTGAGCAATCCTCTTTGTTGTGTGTGTGTGTGCGAGCATGAGCACATGCATGCATGTACATATTTGCGCATGGAGACTTAAAGTGGAAGCCCAAGCTATGTTCTTTTAGTCAGATTCAACCAGAGAGTCTTGAATGGGCCTTTAGTTTCAATGCCATTATAATGCAGTTTAGACTCTACCAGGCAATCTTAACACAATGCATTTTCCATTGGTGTTTCACATGTGCAGAACTGAAAAAATAAGGAAAAGAACTGATGAAGCAAACAAGGTGATCCTTAAAACTGCATCTTAAATAGTGATTTGAGTGTTTCATAGTAATGGAAGAAGACATATTCCCTGTGACTGGGAAGGGCTGGCCTGAGGCAAATTTGTCAAGTAGTTAGCTTGGTTGTCAGGGTCCCTATTTTCTGCTCAGTCATCTAATTTCCTAATCCTGCCTTCAGGCTCTCCAGATTTTTTATATTGTTTCTATTCTATTAGTTTTCAGTTTATGTTTAATACCCATGCCGCATCCTCCAGATACATTCCTTGTCCACTACCAAGGTGAAATTAGTTCCACACTTGAACAGATAGTGTATTTTGAAGCATGTGTAAATGCATTTCAGAGCATTGTGGGGTTGGGGAGCTGAAGTTGAGGGTACCATTGGGGTTGTGGGTTTGTGGGGAGTAGAAAGGGAGGAAGAGAATGGTTCCATGGCTAAAGCAAACTTAAGATACTTTTAATTTCTATTTATTGTAAAGGTGAAGTTTCCAGGGTCTGAGCCAATAAAGTGGCTGTGTGGCTCTAATGGAGCATTGCTGATGTAGAGAAGAGCATCAACTTTCTCTGGAAGAAGCAATGAATTAATAGGTGTGAGTATGAAGGCAGCTGCTCATGTGGTATGATCTTGAAATAACAAAGGTCTCCTTGAGTATCATTCCTCTGTTCGTCTACCATGTTCTAGAAATGCTCACAAATATCTCACCTGTGCAGATTTAGGTTTATTTTCAAACCCTTGCCAAAAGAATTGTCAGGTTAACTGTAGGCAACATACAAGGAAATACCCTGACTAGGAATGTCAATATGTAAACTCATGGGCACCCAGAAAACATGGGCTTAGAACACTTGATAAGGCAGGATTACTTATGTTGATTCTAGAGAATGGAGCAGAGGTCTAGTTGGTTAGGGGACCGGTGCATTGACAGAGATGGTATATATGGAGATTTTGAGAATGAGGATGGGATGAAGTTTTAGGGCATGTGAGTGAGTAGTAAAGGGGAAAAGCATGAGGAAAGATATCTAAATAAAAAGTAGGGTACTGAACATAATATTTTCTAACTTTAAAGCTTTTCCAACATTTATTTTTTGTGACTATTTTTATTTGTATTTAAATATTTGAGGAGTTGATCAAAATGATACCTCATTTTAATGGGGGGAATTTTAATTTGTTGTATATTAGATTATATTATAAACCTGTTTTCTCAGGCTTGTAACAGACATCCACTTGGAGTAGTAAACTCTATGAACTGACTGTTTATATGACCCAAATGAGTGAGATAATTGACATGTGTATTAAAATATCATTCCATAGAACTTACTGGAAGATAAAAATTCCCATTTACATCTGTGGCCAAGGTTTTTGCACATCACACACATCTGTGAAAAAAAGAGGGAGTGTGATTTATTTATACTAATGTGAAGGTGAAGTTTATGCAACAATTTAAATGGATTTGGAGATACCCAGAAAGCTGACAAAATATTATTTCTAGATGCATCTGTGAGGATGTTCCTGAAAAGATTAACATTCCAGTCAGCAAACTGAGAAAACAGTCCTCTTCAACAATGTGGGAAAGTGACATAAAATCCCCTGAGGGCCTGAGTAGACTACCAGGCAGAGGAAAGGTGAATTTACTCTCATGTGGGACACCCAACGTCTTTTGCTTTACACACTGAGCTTCTGGTTCTCAGGCCTTCAGACTTGGACTTACACCATTGTCCCTCCTTCACCCACTCCAGCTTGTGGGACTTCTCCACCCCTGAAATCAAACAAATCAGTCCCTCATTATCATCTACAGCTATGTTTCTATATTTATTATCTATCATCTATCACCATCACTTGTCATCTATCATCTATTTATTATCTATCATTCATTCATCACCTGTGAGTCTGTCCATCTCTATACATCTATCCATCCATCATCTATCTATCATCCATCATTTCTCTTTCTTTGGGAACCCCTGGCTAATACACTGAGTTGGGGAATTAAGGAGATACCTGTGATCTTCCCTTCAGTTGCATGAAGATAGTGAAAATGTTTTAGATCTTATTCAAAAGAGATGATATATTATCCTATTAGTTTTCAATAATCTTGATTTAAATATCGTATTTTTGTCAAAAAGCCATTCTGCAGCCTTATTCGCCCAGCAAGGATGGATAAGCTTCCTTATTAATTTTGTTATGAAGGTCTCTAACCCTATGCCATAGTTTTTATTCTTGCATTACCCCTTGCAGTCAAATAAGGGTGATATATCAATTACTATAGTAACTGTGATAGATTAAGCTAGGCTGGGGCAACAAACCACCATGAAATGTCAATGGATAGGGCAAAGACTATTTAATACTCATGGTCTTCTGACATGGGTCAGCTGGATTTCTCTTCCTAAAAAATGATGTGGTGAACAAGTGGCACAAGTTCTATTGTTATCACTAATAAAGACCCTGAACATCAGAGATTGTAGCTGGTTGTTTTAGTCACCCTTCTTGTTACTGTAACCAAAAGACTCAACAAGAACAAGATAGAGGAGGAGAAGTTTATTTTGGTGGTCATGATTTCAGAAGTCTCAGTCCACTGATGGTTAGCTACACTGCTCTAGGCCAAAGTGAGGCAGAACATCATGGAGGAAGTGTGTGGAGGAGAAATGCAGTCAGAATGTGGCAGCCAGGAAACAGAGAGCCTTCTGTTTACCATAGAAAAAATATGGCACAGCCCCAGTAACCTATCTCCTCCAGCCATATCCTGCCTGCCTACTGTTACTGCCCAGTCAATCTGTATCAAAGGATTAACACACTGATGAGGTTTAAGCTCTCATAACCTAATCATTTTACCCCTGAACTTTTTTGCATGGTCTCACACATGAGCTTTGGGGGACACCTCATATCAAAACCATAACACTAGTAAAACAGACCAAATAAAATGTGTGGGGCCTATGAGATCAGATTGATCTGCATTTTGATATCATGAACCAGCTTATTCTCTGAATATGTAGATAATCTCATGTTTTCTTTTAATTGGTATATTATAATCATACATTATGATGGGATTCATTGTGACACAGTCATACATGCACAATGCACAATTTTGTTGGTTTCATTCATCTGTGAACCCTACCCTTTCCTTCCTGTTCTTCTTCTCCTGATTCCCATCTTCTGATCTACTGGTCTGTATTTTATTTTTTATTATTTTTTTTAATTTTAAAGATAGAGGGACAATGAGAAAGAGAGAGAGAGAGTCAATTTTATTTTAATTTTTCATGTGGCTTTCATTGCTCTGACACTTTGTTGTGCACATGGTGGTGGGATTTGAACCCACATCCTTGCACATGCAAGGCAAGTGCCTTAGCAGTTGAGCCACCACTCTAGCCCCTCTTTTTTATTTGTATGAGGTAGTTTCTCTTCTCTTTTTCCCTCTAGCTTCCATATATGAGAGAAAATATTTGACCCTTAACTTTCTGAGTCAGGCTAATCTAATGTAGCACAATGTTCTCCAG
>PVKS010025197.1:0-30144 GCA_004027875.1 Aplodontia rufa
CTCTCTCTCTTAAAAAAAAAAAAAAAACCAAAAACTTTGATAAGGGGCTGCAGTGGTGGCTCAGAGGTTCTGGTGCTTGCTTGGCATGCGCAAGGATGCTGGTTCGAACCCCAGTACCATGAACACGACAGTGTTGGAGCAATGAAGGTCATATGAGAAACTCCCTAAATAAAAATATTTGAGTCTGCCTTTCTCTCTCTCTCTCTCTCTCACTATTCCCCTCTCTTTAAAAAAAAAAAAATCTGTGATGATTATGAGGTGAAATACACTACACTTGTAATTCATCTTCTACTTCAGTGCAGGAAACATTTGTAGTGCACAGAAAGTAACCATACAACGCAGATGCAGTGAGATCGCACTCTGCATTTTAAGATTCTATACAAAGCCATTTAAGCAGTTTCTTTCTGAAAGACTGGCAAAACAGCAAAACCTAGATGTCTTTTTTTAAACCTGTGAGAAAGACAACACGATGCAGAGCCAGACCCGTTTACTGCTGGCAGCGCTACATCTTGTGCAAAAAGCTGGTACCAGTTTCTCAAACTATGACCATTCTACTTTGTTACCGTTCTACCTTTATGTCTAAACTCAGCAACCTCAGCTCTTCCATAACAAGGTTTTCTATTAAGGTACTATCATTTTGTTTTGCATTGTAAAGTCCTACATTTGCTATGGTATGGTTTTTGTTACTAAGACTGTTTTTTTTTTTTTCCTTTTTCTTTTGGTACAGGGGGATCAAACCCAGGACCTTACACATGCAAGACAAGTACTCTACCACTGAGCTACATTCTCGGCTCTTGTTACTAGGAATTTAATGTGTCTTTTAACTTTGCTAATTTTTCTCCCAAGAGAGAGAGAGAATCAATTTTATTCATTTTTTTAATCTGGCCTTTGTTTCTCCAATACTTAGTTGTTTACATGGTGTTGCATGTGCCTTGCACACACCAGGCAAGCACTCGAAGAGCTCCAACGGCCAAGTGGGGATCAAACATAGGGCCTCACTCATGCTAAATATGCATACCACAACTGAGCTACACCCCCCAGCCTTTTGCTAATATTTTTAGCAGGATTGCTATATATTAATGTTCTGGTTACAAAGTAGAGCAAGTGGCCCACCTGACCCTATTTTCCTATAAGCACAGTGATAACAAAAAAGTTACTCACTGGGCTGGAGCCGTGGCTCAGCAGTACAGCACTTGCCTGGCATGCATGAGGACCCAGGTTTGATCCCCAGCACCACGTACACAACTAAGTGCCTGAAAAACTAAAACCAGATTTAAAAAATAATAACAAAATGTATTATTTCTTTCTATCACTTTCAAAAAAAAAGAAAAAAAAAGTTGCTCATCAAAAACTAGTCACGGGGAGCTGGAGCAGTGGCTCAGCAGTTACGGCGCTTGCCTGGGATGCGTGAGTTGAAACCCCAGCACCACGTCCACAATGAAGTCTCTGAGCAACAAAAGCCACATGAAAAACTAAATAAAAATTGTTTCTTTCTTTCTCTCACTCACTGTCCCTCTCTCTTTAAAAAAAAAAGAAAAGAAAAACAAAAAACTAGTCACGGGGGTGGGAGGGCTGGGCTCAGCGGTTCTAGCGCTTGCCTGGCATTTGCAAGAAAGTGAGTTCGAATTCCAGCACCATGTACACGGCGAAGTGCTGGCACAACACAGGTCGCATGAAAAACTAAATATCGATTCTCTCTTTCTCTCTCACTGTCCCTCTCTCTTAAAAAAAAGGAGTCACGAGGCTGGAGCGGTGCGCCTCAGTGGTTACAGTGCTTGTCTGGCATGCATGAGGACCCAGGTTTGAACATAGTACCATACACACAACTAAGTGTTAGAGAAATGAAAGCCACATGAAAAATTAAATAAAACTGATTCTTTCTCTCCCACTGTCCTTTTCTCCCTTTAAAAAGGAAAAAAGTAGTCATAGGTTATATAAATGTATTATCGTGAAGGGCAGATGACTCCAGCTCCATGTCTTGTGTTTTCATTTTCACTGGTTTTATAAAACAAAACTATCGGGGCTAGAACAGTGGCTCAGCGGTTAAAGCGCTTGCCTGGCAAGCACGAGGATGCGAGTTCAAACCCCGGCACCACATACACAACAAAGTCTTAGAGCAACAAAAGCCACATGAAAAACTAAATAAAACCGATTCTCTCTGTCTCTCCATCTGTCCCTCTCTCTTTAAAAAAAACAAACAAAAAAAAAAAACAAAAAAAACTATAACCAGTTTCAAGCCAGCCCTATAACCATTATGACCTTCTTTTTAAAGTTTAAAGTCCTATGTATCTTTATGGCATACCTCTTTCGACTAGGATTGCAAGATGCAATACCACCCATTAGAGAAAAATTACTCCACTTCTATGACCATACCCTGATAACTGCTGCTTTGTCACCCTTCTTTTAAGAACTGTTTAAATAGTCCCAATAAGACATTAGGCCTTATAAGTACAATTTTGATACATTCTGCTTTCTAATGGTTATTTTCTATTCACTAGCAATTTTCCAGTACCACAAGTTTTTGCAGAATATACAGTTAATAGTATGATTAGAACACAATGCAAGAGTGTTGTTTACGTAGAAGCATATGAAAAGGAGAGTGAAGAGATAGACATTTGTTCCACCAGCATTATCTAGGCAGGTTCCCTGATGACTATAAATCTGTCCAAGGATAAGAAATATTAGAATGGATTAGCTTATCTACCGGGAAAGTCCAATTCCTTTCCTGATCTAAATTAATCTGGGAGGGCTGGAGTGGTGGTTCAGCGGTTGGAGCACATGCCTTGCATGCATGGGGACCTGGGTTCAAACCCCAGCACCACATACACACTAAGTGTCAGAGAAATCAAGCCCAGAGGAA
Source organism: Aplodontia rufa (assembly GCA_004027875.1). NCBI lineage: Eukaryota > Metazoa > Chordata > Mammalia > Rodentia > Aplodontiidae > Aplodontia > Aplodontia rufa. The sequence goes on from PVKS010025197.1 coordinate 2,861, forward strand.
AAAATAATTAAAACTGAGTCTCTTTCTCTCTCCCTCTTGCTCATTAGCAGAAAAGAAAAAAAAAAGCATCATATTCACAAGTAGTTTTTTAGCTTGCTTTTCCTCCCCTTTCTGATATAGTAGAAACTGTCCTTGCACCTAAATATTCACTCACATTATATAGCAGATTAAAAGCATTTCATGTACAAATACAGCATATATTTTCAAAAATCTCAATCTAGTAAGCCTATTTTACTGAAAGCGTGAATCTGAAAGGTGAAGTCATACCCTAGGGCAAGATCTATAAACTAAAATCTTAGCTTTCTGATTGCTAATGGAATATTCTATCCACAAGTTTCCAAAAGAACTGAAACATACCCAACACCTTCTGACAAAAACAGCCATTAAGCTAAACAAAGTCCAACATGCTTACCTAACCACATCCGAATGATGCTCATATAGTCTTTGTTCTTGGCTGAGAGAAGTTTGTCGTAGGAAGGGCAGCCTGCCAAAAGGATGCGGTCATGGTCCTCACACATGGATATCAGGTGTTGCTCCGCACTTCGGGTGCAACACACATGGTAATGAGCCAGTTTTGTTATGGCGTGTCTGATAGAGTCATCTATAGTCCCACTGACTTCCCCTCCTTCAATATGAAGGATTCGGATATTCATCAAGGCAGCAGATGTAGCCAGAGCTAGGGCATCAAACCTGTCTCCATGAACAATCATGATGTCAGGTTTCAGTCGATTAAGGACATCCGGCAGCTTCACAAGGGCCAGGCCTACTGACTCCACCATGGCTGCTTCATCTTCCCCCCTAACGATAGTGTGCAGTCGGGTGTTGATGTCAAAATCATCTTGCTCAATCATGCGATAAGTGTTTCTAAAGCAGGAGAGAAATAAACATGTGACAACATGTTTTGTTTTTGTTTTTTTAAGAAAAAGAGGGACAGTGTGAGAGAGAGAATCAATTTCATTTAGTTTTTCATGAGGCTTTCATTACTCCAACACTTCTTTGTGGATGTGGTGCTGGGGTTCAAACCCCCATCCTCGCGCATTGCAGGCAAGAGCCGTAACCACTGAGCCACTGCTCCAGCCTGACAGCATGTTTTTAACATACAAGAAAAGCAACCTGATGCTAACCCTGACTGGAGAAACAGGTTTACATTTTTTACTTGTTAAAGCAAAGTTAATAAATTGAAGCATAATTTACCCACAAAATGAAGAGCAAACCCCATTAAGTGTACTTATAGCCTGATCAGTTTCTTTCACACGAACACCCTTGCGGTCACCACCCAGATCAAGATAAACACGTGCAGCATATCAGAAGCCTCATCCGTGCCCCTCCCAGTCAGTACCTCTGAGGCAGAATTGTTTTGTCAGGAAAAAAAGAAACCAGACTTTTAAGAGTGGTCAGGACTTTTTTTCTTCTCTTTATCAATTTTTAAAAAGAAATACGCAGAGGCTGAAGCAGTGGCTCATTGGTTGCGTCACTTGCCTGGCATGGGCAAGGACGTGGGTTCAAGCTCCAGCACCCTGTACAGAGCAATGTTGGAGCAACGAAGGTCACATGAAAAACTGAGTGAAGCTGATTCTCTCTCTCTCTCACTGTCCCTCTCTCTTTACAAAAAGAAAAGAAAAGAAAAGAAAAGAAATATGCAGGGCTGAAATAGTGGCTGGATGGTTACGGCACTTGCCTGGTGCCTGTCGCCTGGCTTGTGCAAGTCCACGAGTTGGAACCCCAGCACCACATACACAACAAAGTGCCAGAGCAATGGAGGCCATATGAAAAAGTAAGTAAAATTGATTCTCTTTCTCTCACTGTCCCTCTTTCTTAAAAAGAAAGAATGATGCACTTTAATAGGAAAATATACTATTTACAAAAACAAAGCTCATTATTTCTACCAAAAAGGGGAAAAAATAGGAAATCTGGATACCTAACTATCACTGTACTATACATTTCTGAGAGATGAAAATTATCTTCCGAATTATCTTTGAAAGGTACCATTAATACAAGCTAATTCTGTTTGGAATGAAAATGCAACTTTTTGCATTTTCATAGTCACTTTAATTCTGTAAAGTTGCATTTTCAGACTGGAGCAGTAGCTCAGCCTTTACGGTGCTTGCCTGACATACGCAAGTACGTGAGTTCAAACGCCAGCACCATGTACACAACAAAGTTTCTGAGCCATGAAAGCCACACGAAAAACTAAATAAAATTGATTCTCTCTCTCTCTCTCACTGTCCCTCTCTCTTAAAAAAAAAAATGTTTTATAGGCCTAATAAATGAAGTCATCTTTATGGGAAATTTTTTATGGAAGTATGTGATAATGAATTCAAGTTATACTATAATAGATATTGGACTATTTTCTGTTTCTTCAAGTCTCAGTTTGTGAACAGTGCTTTTTCAAGGAATTTGTCCATTTCATCTAAATTTTCTGCCCAATTTATTGATACAACAGTCCCCCCCCCTTTTTTTTTAAGAGAGAGGGACAGTGAGAGAGAGAAAGAGAGAAACAACTTTATTTAGTTTTTCACATGGCCTTCGCTGCTCCAACACTTAGTTGTGTACGTGGTGCTGAGGTTTGAACCTGGGTCCTCGTGCTTGCCAAGCAAGCGACGAAACTGCTGAGCCACTGCTCCAGCCCCCAACACTCCCCTTTTATACTTCTTAATATCTACGGTGATATTTTCATTGTAATTCATATACTGTTAATTTCTATTTTTTTTCCCTTATGTACTGCTAGAAGTCAACTTGATTAATAGTTTTAAAGACTTAACTTTTTGTTTGGTTAATTCTATTTATTTTTTATATATATATTTTCAATTTTTCTTTCTTTCCTTCTACTTTAGGTATAACTTTCCTATCTTTTTTTGGTTTATTAAAATGTCATTGACTCTATGGGCTGGAACGGTGGCTCAGCAGTTACAGATCTTACCTGGCATGTGCAAGTACGAGGGTTCAAACCCCAGCATCATGTACCTATGAAGTCTTGGAGCAATGAAGGTCACATGAAAAACTAAATAAAAATTGTTTCTCACTCTCTCTCTCTCACTGTCCCTCTCTCAAAAAAAAAAAATTGACTCTAAACTTTTTTAATATAAGCATTTAAAGCAATAAATTTTGCCTTAAGCATTACTTTACCACATCCTATGAATTTTGATACACTGTAATATTTATTATTCAGTTCAAAGGCTGGAAATGTAACTCAGTGATAAGATTGTTTATCTCACATATGTAAGACCCTGGGTTTGATCTCCAGCAATCACAAAGAATAAATAAATAAGAAATAAAAATAAAGAGATTGAAAAGTTCATTGTTAGGTTTCATATTCCATGTTGCAATTAACCTTCAAATTATCACTTGTCTAAGTTTGGTAGTATCAAAGGAAGATGTCCACAATTATCTGAAAAATCTATTATTCAGTTCAAAATATTTTCTAATTCTCCTGAGGACTGCTGTTTGGCCCATAGGCTATTGAGAAGTCTAGTGTTTAATTTCCAAACATTTCAAGCTTTTCTAGCTATCTTTTTGTTATTTCTAATTTGATTATTCTCATTAAAGAATACATTCTCTTAATATTTCAGTAGTCTGAAATTACTGAGACTCAATTTATGGCCCAGGATATGCTCTTTGTGCACACTCATATGCATTTGAAAAGAACATGTATTTTGCAGTAATTGGGAACCCCATCTTTAAATGTCAATTAGGTTAAGGTCTTAATCATTTGGCTCCAGGGTTTTGTATCCTTGGGGATTTTCAAGTTACCTGTTATATCCATTCCTGAGAGAGGGTTAAAATCTCCAACTATGATAACATGTTTGTCTATTTCTCTCTTTAGCTCTCAGATTTTGCTTCATGTAGTCTGAAACTGTTATTAGACATATAGATATTTTGAATTGTTACAGCTTCCAATCTTTGATATTTTCAGAGAGAATCAATTTTATTTTGTTTTTCATGTGGTTTTTCATTGTTCAGACACTTCGCTGTATACATGGTACTGGGGTACAAACCCATGTCCTCACGCCACCACTCCAGCCCAATTATTGATCCTTTTAATGTGTGTAGAAATGGTGGTCCCTCTTTGTCTCTAGTCATAATGGTTAAAGACTCCTTTGTCTGCTGTAAACATAGCTGGGCTCAGTGGCACATACCTGTAATCCCAGTAGTGGAGAGGCTGAGTCAGGAGGATCTCAAGTTCAAAGCCAGCCTCAGCAACTTAGCAAGGCCTTGTGTCAGAATTAAAACTTTTTAAAAATGGAGGGGGGTTAGGGATGTGACTCAATGGTTAAGTGTCCCTGATTCAATCCCTGGTACAAAAAATAAAGATAATAAGGGCTGGAGCAGTGGCTCAGCAATTATGGCACTTGCTTGGCATGCGTAAGGACACAGGTTTGTAGCCCAGCACCACATACACAACAAAATGTTAGAGTGATGAAAGCCACATGAAAAACTAAATAAAATTGATTTGCTCTTTCTCTCTCACTGTCCCTCTCTTTAAAAAAAAAAATAAAATAAAAAGATAATCATGGGCTGGAACGGTGGCTCTGCGGTTACAGTGTTTGCCCAGCATGTGCAAGTACGAGAGTTCAAACCCCAGCACCACATTCACAACAAAGTCTCGGAGCAACGAAAGCCACATGAAAAACTAAATAAAAAATTATTTTTCTGTTTCTCTCTCTCTCACTGTCCCTCTTTCTTTAAAAAAAAGATAATCATACCAGCTCTCTTATGCTTACTATTGGGCATGATATTATTTTTTTTCACTGCTTCATTTTAGATCTATTGCTTTATATTTATACTTACATGCACATATGGCTTTTTCACCTAGTCTGATAATTGTTGCCTTTTAATTGGAGAAGATAATTCATTTTTACATTTAATGTAATTACTGATATGTCTGGCATTAGGTCTACCATTCTGCCATTTGTTTCCCATTTGTCCCATGTACATCTATTATTATTCCTCTTTTCGTTCTTTCTTTTCCTTTTTGTTTTTATTTTTCTTCCCAGATGGAGTCTCACTGTGTTGCACAGACTAGCCTTGAATTCGTACTCCTCCTGCCTCACCCTCCCAAGCCACTGAGATTACAGCATATATCACTACACCTTGCAATACATTATTAGGAGTCTACTCTATCCCTCAGTTGAATTTTTATCTATATATTTCTGTACTCTTTTTTGTGATTGTTCCAGGGAAGTGAACATTTATCAGCTTATTGTGAACTGGCAGCACAACCCTTTATGTATAAAAAGATTTTTAAAATAGTGAACATCCCTTCCCTCCTTTGTGCTACTGTTGTCATATTTTTAAATCTACTTACATTATAAAACTCAATTAAATGTCATGATTTTTGCACAATTCTACAATAAATTCTCAGAAATTTAAGAAACAAAAAAATGTATTCATTCATATATACCCATATTTTTACCATTTCTAGTCACTCTTATAAATTTAAGTTTCGAACATGTATCGTTTCTCTTCACTTGCCTTTACATTTTTCATAGTATATACCTGCTGGTGATAATTTGCTCAGCTTTTATCTGAAAATATCTCTATTTCTTCTTTATTTTTAAAGGATAATTTCATGGAATAAAAGTTTCTGTGTTAACAGAACTTCTTCTAGTCTATTCTTTCAGAGTCATTTATCACTCATACCATTATTTCCCTACAGGAATGTCATTTTTCTCTTAGTGCTTTCAAGATTTTCTTTATCAGCAATTTGACTGTGCTGTGCCTAGGTATTGTTTGTTTTTAACTTTTGAGGTTTCTTTGCCTTCCTGGACCTGTACATTTTTTATTATTATTATTATTATTACTGTTATTATTATTTTAAACAAATTTGGAAATCCCTGACCACTATTTCTTGTAAGATTTTTCTGCCCCATTTTACCCTTCCCCTTACCTCTCTTTTTCTTCTGCACGGGGGTGGGTGTGGCTTAGGAACTGAACTCATGAGTTCAAGAGCTCTACCACTGAGCTACATCCCCAAACCTTTTTTTTATTTTACTTTGAGACATGGTCTGGCCAAGTTGCCCAGGTTGGTCTTGAATTTGCAGTCCTCCTGCCTCAACTTCCTGAGTAGCTGGGATGACAGATGTGCACCACCACACGTGGCTCCCCTTCTTTTCTTTCTGACTAACTAAATGTATATTACATTATTATTTTTTGTTGTTAGAGAGAGGAAGAGTAAGAAAGAGAGTGTTTGGGGGTTTTTGGTTGTTGTTGTTGATGTTGTTTTTAAGAAAGAGAGAGAGAGGTGCTCAGTGATTAAAGCATTTGGCTGGCATGTTTAAAGACCCAGGTTCAAACCCCAGCACCACATACACAAGTAAGTGTTGGATAAAGGCCAGATGAAAAAAAATAAAATTAATTCTCTCTTTAAAAAAAAAACAAAAGAGAGAGAGAGAGATAGACAGATATGGGGGAGGGAGAAAGGAATAGAGGAAGGAAAGAGAGAAAATGAGAATCAATTTTATTTATTTTTCATCTGGCCTTTGTTTCTCAAACACACAGTTGTATATGTGGTGCTGGGGTTTGAACCTGGATCCATGCGTATGCCAGGCAAGTACTCTAACCACTGAGCCACCACTTCAGCCCCAAGACAGTTTATATTTTTTCATCTGGTTTTGTTTTTCCTCCACTTAGCTGTGTATGTGGTGCTGGGGTAGAACCTGGGTCCTCCTGCATATACTACGCAAGCATTCTACCACTGAGCCACCTCTCCAGCCCCTATCAGATTTCTTTTGATACTACCCCAGAGATCAGTGAAGGTCTGTTCTTTGTTTCATTTAGTATTTTTCTTTCTGTTCTTCACCTGGATACTTCCCATTGATCTGTCTTCAAATTCACTGACCTTCTCTTCTCTGGCATCTACATTAGTTGGAATTTCATTTCACATACTATACACTTCGGTTCTAAACTTATGAGATTCTTCTTTATAGTTCCCATTTTTCTGTGAGATAGCTGCTTATTGAGAGAGTTATTATTTACTAATTCCAACATATGAGCCATCTCTGGGTCTGTTTCTATTGATGTTGGATCACATTTCCTATTTCTTCACACATCGAGCAGTTATATACTGAACACTGTAGATGATACACTGAAGAGCCTCTGGATTTTTTTCTTTAAGAGAGGGACAGTGAGAGAGAGAAAGAATCAATTTTATTTAGTTTTTCATGTGGCCTTCGTTGCTCAGACACTTCGTTGTGTAAGTGGTGCTGGGGTTTGAACCCGTGTCCTCATCCATGGCAGGCAAGCACCAAAACTGCTGAGCCACTGCTCCAGCCCCATGTTATCTTTCTCTTAAGAGCACTAACTTTCATTAAAATTTTAATGCAGTACAATTACTGACCTAACAATTGGTAGAAGATTGGTTTAACACTTTATTAGGGTGAATCTGATTTAGTTTTGCTCTTACAGAACAAATGGAATGTAGTTTATGCGTCCAACATGCACCCTTCCTGAGATTTTAATGAAAAGTCTGAGGTATTTACCAAGCCCCTCTTACTTGGTAAAACTCAAACTCCCAACTGTCTTCCCTGAAGTGAACAGCAGATAAAATTTCTGCTCAGGTTCTTCAGCCTCCAGCTATTGCTTTCTATGAGGTTTCTTGGAGTCCCAAGCATGCGCAATTCAGCGGTCAAACAAGAATTTGAAAAGAAGTCAGGCACAGTGGTGCCTGTAATCCCAGTGATTCAGGAGGCTGAGGCACGAGGATCACTAGTTCAAAGCTATCCTCAGCAACTTAGCGAAACTCAGTCTCAAAATAAAAAGGACTGGGGATGAGACTCAGTGGTTGAGCACTAAGCACCTCTGGGTTCCATCCCTGGTACCAAAAAAAACACAAAACCTATTTTTTAATTTTTGAGAACAGTTCATGTATAGATTCTGGGGCTTCTCCTTTGGGGTCTTTCATTTCTAGAATCTTTCCTCTCAATTTCCAGATGCTATAGCAACCAAGTTCTATTTTCTAGTAATTCAGCCTAAAACAACAGTGGTTTTCTACTTGAGTTCCAGCCACCTATGCCTACACCTATACCATGTGGCTTAGGGGACATGCTCAGGGGAACAGTTATTTAAACAAGTATCTCATCTACTATAGTATAGATTCCTCCTCCTTTTTTTCTTTTTTTTTTTTTTTGAAAGAGAATCCATTTTATTTATTTTTTCATCTGGTTTTTGTTTTTTCAACACTTGGCTGTATACGTGGTGCTGGGGTTAGAGCCTGGGTCCTTGCACATGCCATGTACTGCTGTGCCACTGCTCCAGCCCCTAGATCCCTTCTTTTATGGATTCAGTTTCTACCTGCTGCTGATTGTTCCCCAGTACCTTCAAATACTTTTAAATATTTCCCCAGAGTTTTTAAAGAGGTGGCTGTGGGAGAGTTAGTCAGATATAAGCTTCTCTGCCATTACTAGAACTTGAACTTCTTTTTTATAAATAGGTATTTTAAATTTTGTGTTGGTATTCATTCATTTACTACTGATTTTCTCCCTAGAAAAAAAAGAACTTAAGACCATAAATTTTTTCTTACTAAAAGTTTTTCCTCTACTATTTTATCTCATCTATCATTTTATTACCTCTTGTTTTATCATTTATCTATATCTTATTCATCTCCCCACACCAGAATGTAAATTGAGAAAAGAAACTCTGTATAATTAGCCATTTGGCACTTTCTAGATACATAATACCCTATTGTTATTGTTTCATATTGTTGAATGAACAAATGAATTTCTGAGCATTCTGTTGTTACTCATTTGATCTCCTTGTCATACAATTCTTAAGAATATAAAAATGCAACTGGGCACTGTGGCATACACCTGTAGTCTCAGTGGCTTGGGAGGCAAGTTCAAAGCCAGCCTCAGCAATTTATGGAGGCCCTAAGCAACTTAGCAAAGACTCTGTCTCAAAATAAAAAGTAAAAAAGAACTGGAGGGGATGGAGCGGTGGCTCAGCGGTACTGTGCTTGCCTGGCATGTGTGAGTACTCGAGTTTGAACCCCAGCACCAGGTACACAACGAAATGTTGGCGCAATGAAGGCCACGTGAAAAACTAAAAATTCATTCTTTCTTTCTCTGTCTCACTGTCCCTCTCTCATTAAAAAAAAAAAAAAAAGAGGACTGGAGATGAAGCTCAGAGGTTAAGTGTTCCAGGTTTCAATTTGTGGTACCCAAAAAAAAAAAGTATAAAAATATTAATTTTTTAAAAATGTCCAGATAACAGATGCACCTCGGATTACAGTGGGATTACATCCTAATAAACCTGTAAACTGAAAATACTACAAGCTGAAAATGCACTTAAACCAGGTATGATGGCACACACTTGTAATTCCAGCAACTTAGGAGGCTGAGTATCAAAAGTTCAAGGCCACCATCAGCAATTTAGAAAGCCCTAAGCAACTTAGCAAGACCATGTCTCAAAATAATGGATGGAGATGGAAAAAATTATGCTAAGGGAAGTATCTCAATCTCAGAGACTCAAGGACCAAATGTTTTCTCTTATTTGTGGAAGCTAGAATACAACTGGAAACAGTATGATAGATGGCTAAGCTAACAATAACCTCAATATGTATGAATTTTTACACAAATAAGGGGAACCTTGCCTAGGATACCTGGAGACATAGGGAGAGGGAGGGATTAGGAAGGATAACAAGGAGACTGGAGGGAGGGAGTATGGGGGAATCAACTCAGAAGAAAATCTCCGACCTCCACAAGAAGTCCATTTAACACAAGGGTTCAACTGAGGGAAACACAGAACCTTGGGGAACCCAAAGGGGGAAACCATGGAATGGCATCAGCCTTGGCTAACTATGTGAATATATATTTGTTCTCGATTGTTTGATAATTATTCCCCCTCAATTGTAAGTCCATATTCAACTAATAAAAAAAAAATAAAATAAAATAAATAAATAAAAAAGGATGGGGACTGGAGCAGTGGCTCAGTGGTTATGGTGCTTGCCTGGCATGCATGAGGACCCAGGTTCAAACCCCAGCACCACATATACAACAAGTGTCAGTGCAGTGAAATCCAAATGGAAAAACTTACTAAAGCTGTTTCTCTTTCTCTCTCTCTCCCTCTATCTCTCACTGTCCTCTTAAAATAAAATAAAATAAAATAAAAAGGGATGAAGATGTACTCAGTGGTAAAGTGCTCCTGGATTTAATCCCCAGTACCGAAAACAAAATGCATTTAATCTACGTACCCCACCAAACGTCACAGCTTAGAAACAGTACGTTGTAGAATTGTTTGTTCTCTTGATCTCAAGGCTAAATGGGAACCTGGGCTTGCTCTTGCTGCCAGCATCCCAAAAGAATATTGTACTGCATATAACTAGCCATGGAAAGATCAAAATTCAAAACTTGAAGTACAGTTTCTACTGACATTTATGCTTCAAACTCAACCATCATAAGGTTGAAAAACTGTAAGTCAAACTATTGTATATCTGGGACTATTCTGTAGTTAAAATGGAAGGTATTTTTCTTGTTATTTTAATGTCTTACTAAAATAAGTGGCATACAACTATAGTCCCAGCTGAGGCAGAAAGATTGGTGGAATCCAGGAGTTCAGGGCCAGCGTGGGCAACACAGAAAGGAAAGAGAAAGGAAAATATATTTACTTGGTTTAAAGTTCAAAAGGAAAAAATAAATAAATAAAGTTCAAAGGTACAAAAGTTTATACAGTGAAAAATATCTCAGTTTTCTCCCGGTCACCCAATTCTTCAAGCAACCAATTTCTTGAATTAGAAGGTACTTTAAACTTTTAGCAGGATGTATTGGTACACACCTATAATCCCAAGGACTTGGGAGGCAGAGGCAGAGGCAGAAGAATTGCAAGTTCGAGGCCAGCCTCGGCAACTTAGACCCTGTCTCAAAATAAAATATAAAAGGAACTGGAGCAATGGCTCAGCGGTTGGAGCGCTTGCCTAGCATGTGCGAGGACTGGGGCTCAACCGGAGCACCACACACACAACTAAGTGTCGGAGAAATAATGGCCAGGTGAAAAAGTAAATAAAATTGATTCTCTTTCTCTCGCTCTCTAAAAAAATAAAAATATATAGAAAATAGAAGGGGCTGGGGACTTAGCTCAGTTGTAAAGCATCCCTGGGTTCAATACCCTGTGCAAAAAAAAAAAAAAAAAGTTAAAGAAGTTATTTTAAACTTTAAATTTTCATTAAATACTAGTCAATTTCCTTTTCTTTCTTTCTTCCTTTCTTCTCTTTTTTTTAAAGGGAGTGGGGCAGTGAGAGAGAGAGAAAAATTAATTTTATTCAGTTTTTCATGTGGCCCTCGTTGCCCCCATCTTCGCTGTATATGTGGTGCTGGGGTTCAAACCCATATCCTCCCACATGCCAGGCAAGCAGCAGAACTGCTGAGCCACCGCTCTAGCAACCCCAAATTTCCTTTTTAATACACTCACCAGATTAAAAACTACCTTTCCACCCTTACTTGTTATATTAGGAGATAAGAAACCACTACAGTTGTCCCAAGAGCTTCTCTTCCATCAGTTCTTCTGTCAAAATTTTATTATAGTAGTAAAAAAACCCACTCAGACTGATTTCTGGCTCTTGCTAAAATTTCTCTTCTATTTAGTCCTATCACCCAAGTGGATTTTCTTAGACAGAATTCATTTCATACTTTAAAAAAATCAATGGATCCTTGAGCTACCTGTAAGTTTTTTTCTCTACTCTTTAAATATTTTCTTAGATCAAATTGCTAAATTAGTGTTTTGAGGTAGAATTTCCTATTTATTTGTTTTGCTAATATCTTGTTTTTTAAAAGAGCATCAGAAAGAGACAATTTCACTATAACACGAGCTACTCTCACATATAATTATGCATTTTTGACCATCTTTGGACACTGCACCAACATTTTCATGCCACAAGGGTGCACTAAATGTCTCTATTACATATAGCAAAAATGAATGTTTACTTCTGGTTTATAAATTCTGCTCCCTCAAAGACTACTCAACCTTCATTTTGTAAATATATCCTGTGATCAATACAAACTTAATGTCACTAAAACAAATATCAATGGTCATAGTAATATAACATTCTACTTTACCTCATAAATTAAATGTTTAAAATGTTGTTCCATATAAACTATTTCATATGCTGTTGACCTATAAACCAGTTTTGAAGAATTGCCATTAGAACTGACAAAACATGTTGGAGATGTAGCTCAGTGGTAAAATGTGTGCTTAGCATTCATCAGGCCATGGATTCAAGCCCCACCACCTACCTGCCTGCCCCCCCCAAAAAAAACCTTACAAAATAGATTATATGGAATCATATTATTATAATTATATAATATATATTTACAAGTGACATTTCTCATAAATTTAATAATAAGCAGTAAAATTATTTATAGTGATCATTTATCAAGCATCTGTGATGCTTTAAATCATTACCTCTGTTCCTCTCAATAAATTACAATGTAGGTTTTCACTCTGTTTTAGAAAACATTGAGCCTCAAAGATGCTAAGCAATTTCTCAAAGGTTACAGAAAAACTAAGTGGTAGATTGAAGCTAATACCACATGGCTACAAAATACCCAAGCTCTCTGGAGTATACGGTTGCAATGAAAAATAAGAAAACACTTTCGTCTTACCCGTAGTCATCTATCAGGTGAGAGCCAAGTACCACCACATCAAGTTCAAAGAACTCAGGTTCCGTTTTAATGCCAAACATGATCGGAGCAAGTTTGGAGTAATCAGCACGGTTGCAAGTAGCAACACAAACCCGAAGTTTTCGGTTATTCCCGTTCTTCTCCATGACTTGTTTTTTTCGTTTTGAGAGTTTTTTAAAATAGAGTTCCTGAAGTTGCAAAAATAAAAATTGTTTGTTATCAGAATAACTCATAGATATAAAAATAAAACTTTTCAATTTTAAGTCCTACCATTTAGTGTAGTGATTCTGAATCCATTTTTTCTACCCCCACTCCTGTGTGATACTCCCATAGTAACTGCCAGTTATGAAATTCCAGAACACTAACTCTTAACTCTACCCCTTTCTCTCACACTCAGGAAAACACACTAGAATGCAATTAAGAAAGAATGAAATAAATCAACTTTCATCTAAAAGATGAATAAATATCAGGTCTTTATTATTAGTTAATAATTACAGGGGACAGTAGGAGTGGCTCAGTGGTAGAGTGCTGGCACTTGTGAGGACCCAGGTTCAAACCCCAGCACCACATGTACAACCAAGTGTCAGGAAAACAAAATCTAGATGAAAAAATAAATAAAACTGACTCTCTTAAAAGTGGGGGGGTGGGAGGGACTGAAGTGGTGGCTCAGTGGTTACGGCACTTGCTTGGCATGAGCGAGTACACGAGTTCAAACCCCAGCACCATGTACACAACCAAGTTTCGGAACAACGAAGGCCACATGAGAAACTAAATAAAAATTGTATCTCTCTCTCTCTTTAAAAAAAAAAAAAAAAGAATTGCTCGCCGTATCTCACAACTGAGCCCAACATATCAGACTGTTGAAGAACTCTGGTAGAGAACCATTGATCTAGTTTAATAATCTCACTTTATAGAAAAGGAAACACAGGTCTTAAGAGGAGAAATTACTTCCTCAAGATTCAAAATCACATCCTATGAGGCATATAATCTATTCAACCTCATTTGTACTATATAAGGACATAATCTATTCAGCCTCACACTGTACTATATAAGCACTGTAATTAGTACTGGAAAAGAGAAAGATAAGTAACATAAAAACCATACCTTTAACACATCATTAGCACCTACCCACCAGAGCCCACAAAACTGAAAAACCCAAATGGCTACCAGAAATTTCCAGCTGCATGTCCCATAGGCACCTTAAAATCAATGTCCCAGGATAGGGATATAACTCAGTGGTATAGCACTTGCCTAGCATGTGTAAGGTCCTGGGTTCAATCCTCAGTACCACAATAAAACAAAACAAATAAATGTCAATATTCCAAACTGAATTACTTTTTTGTTTTTTTAAGTGAGGAGAGAGAGAAAGAGAGAATCAATTTTATTTTTTTCATCTGGCTTTTGTTTCTCCAACACTTGATTTGGTCTGTGATGCTTGGGTTTAAACCCAGGTCCTCATGCAGGCCAGGCAAGGGCTCCAACCGCTAAGCCACCACTACTGCCCCTGAATTGCTTTTCTTTTCTGAACTTGTTTCTCCTTAATTATTCTCTAACTCAGTGATACAAATCATTTTAGCAAATGCACTGACATCCCTGTCATTCCTGTTCCTCACGACCTCACCTCCTGTTCCATTACCTCCTAAGCCCTGTCAATTCACCTCCTAAATATCTTCCAAATCTATCTCCTTCATTTCTTCCCCACCAGGACTTGCCCTAGTCAAATCCCTCAACTTGGGTCTGAACTATTGAAACAGCTATCAAAGTGGTTTGCCTGTCTCTAGTCCGACCCTGCCTCCCACAGACCATCAAGTGATCCTTCTAAAGGTCATAAATTGGATTATAATGCTAACTGGGGTAGACTATTATGGGACCTCACCCACCTTTTTAGACCATTTCTCCACCCCCGCTATAATTATCCTTATAGTTCAACTAATGGACCTCTGTGTCTTTATAGGTATTAATACATCTACCTAAAACTTGCTGCTTTCCCTTTTGTTTGGACTCCTACTCATCTTTCAAAACTTAATCAGAGGGGCTGGAGCAATGGCTCAGCAGTTACGGCACTTGCCTGGCATGTGTGAGGACAGGGTTCGAACCCCAGCACCCATGTACACAACTAAGTGTCGGAGCAACGAAAGCCATGTGAAAAACTAAATAAAATTGATTCTCTCTATCTCTCTCTCTCTTAAGAAAAAAAAAACAAAAAACCTTAATCTGAACCAGGCACAGCAGCGCACATCTGTAATCCCAGCAAGTTGGGAGGCTACAGCAGGAAGATCTCTTTCAAGGCCAATCTGATCAACTTAGTGAGATCTTATCTCAAAAATAAAAAGTTTTAGAAAGACTCAGGATGTAGCTCAGTGGTAAAGCACCCCTGGGTTCAATCCCCAACACTGAAAAAAGAGAAACTTGGGTTGAGTGTCACCTCTTCTAGTAAGGCTGCACATAATCCTCAGGTCCTCTCACCCATCTACTCTTAGTTGCTACCTCCCTCTGAGCACTGTGGCCCTACCATACATAAATACACTATTGTTCAACTAGTCTGCCTACCTATCCCCCCATCCTAACACACCCTCCATCCAAAAAACTGGGGGCAGGAGCAGTTGCTCAGTGGCTACGGTGCTTGCTTGGCATGCGCAAGGATGCAGGGTTCAAAACCCAGCACCACATATATGAGGTGTCAGAGCAACAGAAGCCACATGAAAAACTAAATAAAGTTGATTCTCTCTCTCACTGTCCTTCTCTTTAAAAAAAAAAAAAAAACCGTAAAAAATAAGCCAGGGAATGACAGATTTGTTTTATGGAATCTTTTAAACTCCTCTATATCAATGTAAAATTATACTTCATGGATTCTGATTCTCAATGCTTAGGTTTCAGGAAGTACATCAATATTCAGAATTTATAACTAGGAATCCAGGGAACTTGAAAGGGTGTCAGTGTAAGTGGTGCTGCCCTCTGAAGCTCAATGGAAATCCTATCAATACCCCTCTATTATTGGCACTTCATCTTTTAGAGAATTCTGTGACCAAATTGCCCCATCATTTAGCCCATTCTGAATTTACAATCCCTAGTAAAAACTAATTCCACCCAAAATATAGTACTCGTAAGGGGCTGGAGTGGTGGCTTGGCGGTTGTGGTGCTTGCCTGGCATGCACAAGAACATGAGTTAGAACCCCAGCACCACTTACAAAACTAATGTCGGAGCAATGAAGGCCACAGGAAAAACTGAATGAAAATTGATTCTCTCTCACTGTCTCTTTCTCTTAAAAGAAAAAAAAAAGAAGATAGCACTTGTAAGATAATATAATGAGCATTCTGCCAAGAGTATTCAGAAGACCTAAACACTACCGTTAAAAAGACAAAAATTTTCTTCCAACAATGGCTGTCTTAGGTGTTCTTGTATATTGTCTTTCTTCCATTGATCAAATTTGAGCTGAATAAACTGTTGGTGATATTAAACTAGCTAAGTGAGGCAAAGTAAATCATTCATAGTTGGTCAGTTTCTACCTACAAGAACAGTAAACTTTCATCTGGCAATGCTTAGTATTTACCGAGTTACTGAATGGTTATTCCACATGAACTGAGTAAGCCAGCCATGTAAATAAATTGGGAAATATTCAACAATGTGATTTTTAAAGATAAATCTCTTTGAAGGAAAGAAGTTAAATCCTGAAAATAAAAGTAAAATACCTTTTTAAGAGGAAGTTTTAATTTTTTAAAATTTAACCAATTTATGTCTTGATTAGGTAATATACTCACATGGTTTAAAATTGAAGTCATAAAAAGCTATATACCAAAAAGCATACTCATCTGTTTTCCACAGCCATAGGGTTCTCCCTACAAGGTAACAGTTAGTGGCTTATCTATTCTTCTTTATTTACATATTTGTTTATAAATACACATAATGTGCCAACTAAGTTAGCACATACTTGTAATCCTAACTTTGGGAGGCTGAGGCAGGATGATCATGAGTTTAAGGCCAGCCTCAACTTAGCAAGGCTCCATCTCAAAATGAAAAATAAACTGGGCATGGTGACTCATGGTTATGATCCCAGAGGCTCAGGAGGCTAAGGCATGATTGCAAGTTTGAGGCCAGTGTCAGCAATTCAGTGGAGCCCTAACCCAAGGAGGATGCAGCTCACTGTTATATTGCCTCGGGGTTAAATCCCCAGTCCCCACCCCACCCCGCCCCTAAAAGAAAACCAGCTGTGGATGTAGCTCAGTGGTAGGTTCAATTTCTAATACTATATATTTACAGTACACAAAACAAAAATGAATTTCACGTTTAAACTTGGGTCCCATCTCCAGGATATGCATACATACATTATACTTATATCAATATTCCAAAATCCAAAGAAATTCAAAATCAGAAACACTTCTAGTCGCAAACATTTCAGATAAGAGTGTAAAAGTGTGTGAGTGTGAGTGTGTGTGTGTGTGTGTGTGTTTCCCCAGATATGGGACAGCCAGTCTATACTGACAAATCTCAAATATGACATTGATAGAAAATAGCGATATCTAAAGAGTTAGCCACAATAGGGTATCTTTTTTTTTTTTTTTAAGAGAGAGGGACAGTGAGAGAGAAAGAGAGAAACAACTTTATTTAGTTTTTCACATGGCCTTCATTGCTCCAACATGCAGTTGTGTATGTGGTGCTGGGGTTTGAACCCAGGTCGTTGTGCTTGCCAGGCAAGCACAGAAACCACTGAGCCACCGCTCTAGCCCCCACAATAGGGTATCTTTTTTGTACATTTTTTGAAATATGAAAGACCCAACTCAGGAAAGAGTTATCCCTGAGAGGGAGAAAAGGGAAAAGAAAATGGGGGTGAAAGAGCTTTACTATTTTATATAGACTTTGTCTATACAGTATATATATATATATACATGTATATATATACACATATATATACATATATATATATACACATATATATATAATTTTTTTTCAGTACTGGGGACCGAATCCAGGACCTCATATGTGCTAGGCAAGTACTCTACCACTGAGCTACATCCTATCCGTTTTTTAAAATTGTGAGACAGAGTCTAGTTAAGTTGCTCAGGCTGACCTCGAACTTGTGAGCCTCCTACCTCAGCCTCATTAAGGTGCTGGGATTATGGACATGCACTACCATACTCAGTTATATAAACATTTTTAAAATCATACCATAAGCAAAGGTAAGAAACAAACATGGTGGGACTGGTGGCTCAGCTGATTCAGCGCTTGCCTGGCAAACAAGAGGACCCAGGTTCAAACCCCAGCACCATGTACACAACTAAGTATTGCAGCAACTAAAGCCATGTGAAAAACTAAATAAAGTTGTTTCTCTCTTTCTCTTTCTCTATCACTGTCCCTCTCTCTTTAAAAGAAGAAGAAGAAGAAGAAGAAGAAGAAGAAGAAGAAGAAGAAGAAGAAGAAGAAGAAGAAGAAGAAACAAACAAACATGTTAACAGGTTAATGTGTGTTAAATCTTGGTGACTGGAGGGTATCATACTGATACCTGACCTTTTCAGGATATCTGAAATATTTTATTATTATAAAGAAAGCTTTTTTTCTATCTTTTTGTGGTCCTGGGGATTGAACCCAGCAGACTACCTACCTCTGAGCTGTTACATTCCCGCCCTTTAAATTTTTTATTTTATGACAGGGTCTCACTAAACTGTGGAGGTTGGCCTCCAAGTAGCTGAGATTACGGGTGTGTACCGCCACGCTAGGCAAAAACAATAAATCTTTTAAATGAACATGTACGAACAGGGATGCTGTCATAATCCCCTAAAGTCTAAAGCTCACAAAGTTAAAAGGAGAAATTGGATATCTGCATCCATTTCATTCTTTAATTCCGTAAGTGTAAGCAGAGCCAAGGATGGAGGGAGGGAGGGAGGGATGGATGGGTAGATGATACACCTTCATCTTGAATTCACTGGCAATATCTGAGAAACTCAATTCTTAAAGGCCACTTCTCAAGACTGCCCATTATACATATTGACAAAAGTTGTTCAACTCTCAGGAAAAATTTAAAAACGTCCCATTTAACTATGGAAAGAATTCTTTATGAAGAGAATTCTTTTTTTTTTTTTAAGTAGTCAACTTAAAATAGGTGGTTCAAAAGGTCACTGAACAGAACAACAGGAACCTTATAAATATTTGCTAAGCACTTTTGCCAAGAGCTTTATAGGTATTCCCTCATTCCACCATCACAGCCCTCTTATTAGCCCATCTTACAGACAGGGACACTGAGGTACAGAGAACATAATGTACTTGTCTCCCATCACTGACATCATAACTGACATCACCCCAAATCAAACCCAAATCTGGAGGATCCTCCAGCATTCCGGACACTGGCCCACACCCAGTGTTTGTCCTGGGTCCGTACAGTCCAAAAACCTCCAAGATGGCAAACCTTCCTGGAAGAGAACACGACCTGGGAGCCCTCCTTCAGTGCAGAGGGGCTGAGACTCAGCAGTAAGCAGGGCTAAAGGAAGTGGTCTGAAACTCAGAACCCGATCCCCGAGCTATAGGGCTTCTCCTCCCAGAGTTCCTACCGGTGGGTGAAGCAGTTACCTGTGCTAAGCTGTTCCCCAGCCCTCCCATCAGAGGGGCAAAACACACTTCCCTGTGTTCCATCCATTTTACAAGGATGCTCAGCGCCCGCGCTCCAGCGGGTCCTTCCGGGGCCTCAGTCCCACCCTTAAACACCCCAGGACACCTTGGTCAAGCGGCTCTGCACCCTTCCTCGCTCGCCGCTAACGGAAGCCCGCTCTCCTTCCTAGCGGACAGCACTGCGGGTGGGGATGGAGCCAAGCGAAGGTTTCGCTCTTCACCTCCAGCGCCCATTCACTGGCCCGCACTGAGCCGGTCTGTTCCACCAGCCACCTGCCCGGGCCCTATCGTGTAGGCCGGCGGGGACACCGGGCAAGTCCCGGGTCGGGACGCGAGCCCGGGGGCGCGATGCGCTGGAAACCTGCGGCGGCTGCCCGGGTGGATGGGGCCTGGGGTAGGGCCCCAGAAGACGAGGTCCAGGGGTCGGGCAGGATGCTGTCCCGAGTCCCCGCCGGAGGCGCGGCCCTCACCAGAAGCCGGTCAGAGGTTCCTTGCCGCGCGCCGCCGCCACCGCCGCCCTTCCCGGGCGAGAGCCGAACCAAAACCTAAAGAGCAGGCCCAGGCCCGCCAAGCCCGCCCCCGGGGCTTCCGCAACCCAGGCGTGCGGGTCGATGACTCGTCGCTCGACCCTGGACCTGGCTTCTCCACGCCCCCCGTCCCCGCCTGATCGCCGAATCAGCGAACGCGCCCTTACGTCGCCGGAGAGGACTCCGGCGATTGGCTGCTCCGGCGATTGGCTGCTCCCGCGATTGGCTGCTCCCGCTTCCCAACGGTTTATAGGAGGCCCGAGGCTGCGGGAGCGAGGTTCCTTCTGTTGTCTTGGCTGCGCTTGGCTGCCTCCAGGTGGAGCTGGTCTGCCACCCTCCCTTCCCGCCGCTGGGCATTCTCTGCGCCGGCGACACTCGCTGAGTCCCCTCCCACGGGATAGTTGTTGGGGATTGCACCCAAGGTGGGATTTTCCCCCGCCTTCCACTTCCTCAGTCATTTCATAGACCAGCACCAAAGCAGTACTTCTGTGCCGCCCGTTTGTCCCAGAGCTGTCCCCGGAGTTCAGCCTTGCCACTCCCTGCCAAATCTGCTGTGAGGCTCTGGTGGAGTCGCGACAAGGCAGGACACACCGATCGCTACGGCCGGATCAGCTAGTAACTAGCTAGTTCCCAAGCTCTGGGACGTCCTGAGACACCTGATGAGAAAGGCGCGCTCAGCTCCGGATGAAGAATGGGGTTTTTTTTTTGTCAAATTTCAGAGTCACTGTTAACGAAAAACTCTGAATTGACAAAACGTTGATTTTTTTTTATGTCCATTAAAGAATTTACCACAACTGAAACTATTTTAACAGCTTACTGTTTCTTGCTACAAAGCTAATTTTAAAACCCATCATACTTTTGCAGTTCATGATGTATTTCAATTAATAATGAAGATTAATTTTTAGCACACTTTCGAACTGTTAGTTCCCCTGAAGATAGCTTGGAGCCACTAAAAGGTCACACCCGTCCAAAAGTAAAGACATTAAGGGGTTTTATGCAAAAAGTGCCATCAGATTTCTTTTTTTTACAATATTTTTAACTCCTGGGTGGAGAATGGACTGGATGGGAGTCAAGAATTGGTGGCAGACAAACAATTGAAGTGGAGGGATATGTGGGGTTTGTTTGTTTGTTTGTTTGTTTGTTTTTTAAATATTGATGAAATTTAATTTGGGATTAGATTTAAGGGGATGGCAGAAAAAAAAAAAAAGAATCAAAAATGACTTCCAGGGCTAGGACAAAGCTCACTGGTACAGTGCTTGCCTAGCATGCATGAGGCCTTGGGTTGGATCCTCAACATATCAAAATAAATTATAAAGGAATCCACCTTGCTTAAAAATTTTTTTCTCAAAAAATATATAAAAAGCTGGGCATGGTGTGGACATACACCTGTAATCTCAGCAGTGCAGGAGACTAAGGAAGGAGGATCACAGATTCAAAGCCAGCCTCAGCAGCTTCATAAGACCCTATCTCAAAAAAAATTTTTTTTAAATGGGCTGGGTGTGTGTGTCCCTGGGTTCAATCTCCAGTACCCAAAATAAAATAAAAATAAAAATGACTTCTAGGTTTCTGTCATTAGTACTCAGTGGTTGGTACCATTTATTAAAATAAGATTAGAGAAATGACCGAGTTTGGGAAGGAAAAAGTAAAATTTTAATTTAGGACATGATGTAATTGAGATGTCTATGAGATAGCCACATGAAGCTATTAAATAGCAATGAGATTTATGAATCTGAACCCAGACTCACCAGATATTCCAAATGGTGTATTAGATTCCTAATGCAGCTGTTACAAATTACCATAAACTTAGTGTCTTAAAAACAACACAAATTTACTCCTGGAGGTTAGGAATGCAATCAAAAGAATTTCAGGGATTAAAATCAAGATGTCTGTAGGATTACTTGCCTTTTGGAGGCTGCAAGACAGAAATCTATTCCCTTACCTTTTCCAGCTTACAGAAGCTGCCCACATGTCTTGGTTCAAGGGCTTTCTGACTCTTCACATCTTCTTTCCTGTCTCCATCACTTGAAAAGACTCTTGAGATTACTTTGGGTCCTCTCAGTAGACCAGAATAAGCTACCCATCTCAAAATCCTTAAATACATCTGCAAAAAGTCTCTCTTGCTATGTAAGGTAACATGAATGGGACATTTTAGGGAAGCTGTTTTTCTGCCTACCAAGTCATGTGATAGTGGTATTAAAAGTCATTTAAAACCAAGAGGGACATTTGCTTTTACAGTTACATACCATACCAGCAAATATCCGGAGTACATTTCTCTTGAAAGTTAAGAATAATTAATGTTTAATATTTATTTTTTAAAATGTAAGTGCTGATGACATGAGTGTATTTAGTTTCTAAAACATTCAAATTGTACATTTAATATAATGTCCTTTTTATATGTATGTTACACTGCAATGTTTTTAAAATAATTGATGCTTAAGATTGTGTCTAGGAAAAATACTTTTAGCAATAAATACTTTTAGTAATAGGTAATACATTTTGCAAATTTGTGCCCACTATTAAGCCTCTTACAAGTTTGTGTTTGACCGTTATTGAGAATTTTATATATCCACATATATTCAGGTAGCTCTGTGTTGGTGGAATAGTTAGCCTTAAGTTTTCTTCCCTTGTTTCAATTTTCTTCTGTGTTATGTATGTGTGTGGTGCAGTAGCGGGTACTAGAGATTGAGCCCGGGGGCGGGGGGGTTTACCACTGCCCTACATACACGGCCTTTTCTATTTTTTATTCTGAGACACAGGGTCTCTAAATTGCTACAGCTGAGACTGGCCCCAACTTTCAATCCTTCTGCCTCTGCCTCCCCAATCACTAGGATTACAGACATGTTCTCTTGAGATGAATTTGTATCAAGGAGCCTTAGAAGGCATTTTCTCTCTCTCTCTCTCTCTCTCTCTTCTTTCTTCTTTTTTGAGATCACTTTTTTATCTTTTTTTTTAAGAGAGAGGGACAGTGGGGGAGAGAGAGAGAGAGAGAAAGAGAGAGAATCAATTTTATTTAGTTTTTCATGTGGCTTTCATTGCTCCAACACTTTGTTGTATATGTGATCCTGGGGTTTGAGCTCACATCCTCACCCCTGCCAGGCAAGCACTGTAACTGCTGAGCCACTGTTCCAGCCCTGAGATCACTTTTCTATGGGTAAATAATATTACATCTGGATCTTTGTTACTTTGCTATTCAAAAGTGATGGGGCTGGAGTGGTAGCTCAGCAGTTATGGCACTTGCCTGGCATGCGGGTGTATGCAGGTTCAAATCCCAGCACCATGCATTCAATAAAGTTTCCGAGCAGCAAATGCCACATGAAAAATAAATAAAAATTGATTCTTTCTCTCTCTGTCTCACTGTCCCTCTCTCTTAAAAAAAAAAAAATTTAAATCCCCAGAGCCAGAAAAAAAAAAAACAGTACTTATGGCTCTGTAGTATAATAAAAATTGGATTTTTCTATAGAATACTCCATTAGCTGAAATATAATTTAAATCACTCAGAACATAATTAGACTAACAAAGACTCTTAAATCTTCTAGAATATCTAATCCACCCTTCTTATCTACAGCATTTTTTTTCAGCCTAACTAAGGAACGTTGGCCAAAAAGCCTGCAGCTGCCAATGAAGCCATTCTCTCTCTCTCCCTCTCCCCTCCCCCTTTCTCTCTCTCTTTTGGTGGTAGTGATGGGAACTGAACTCAGGACCTGCACATGCTAAGCAAGCATGCATGAGGCCCTGGCTTCATTCCCCAGATCCCCAACCAATACCACAAAAAAAAAAAAAAAAAAAATAGAAATCACAACAGAACTACTCCATTATTCAGTTTATGTCTGTCTGATTTGGTCTTATCAATCATAAAATGTTTTCTTTTTCTCTCTCTTTTTTTTTTTTTTTTTTTGTACTAGGGATTGAACCCAAGGCCATCCTACAACTGAGCTGGTACATCCTCAGCCCTTTTTATTTTGAGATAGGGTCTTGCTGAGGCTGGCCTTGAACTTGAGATACTCCTGCCTCAGCCTGCAGAGTCACTGGGATAACAGATGTGCACCACCAACCTGATTCTTAAAAGATTTATAAAGATAACTTCTTTAAAATCAAAATACAAGTGTCAATGACATTCTCCTGATCTACCAGTTTAATAACACCTTCAAAAAGAAAAATGTGAGCTGTGGGTTTAGCTCAAAGGTACAGTACTGGGTGGGAATAGGAGGGACATCAAGACAGCTGGAGGGGGGGCTGGAGCGGTGGCTCGGCGGTTGCAGTGCTTGCTCAGCATGCTCAAGTTCTCCAGTTCAAACCCCAGCACCACATATACAGCTAAGTGTCAGAGCAACGAAGGCCATGTGAAAAACTCAATGAAAATTGATTTTCTCTGTCTCTTCCTCTCTCTCTCTCACTGTCCTTCTCTCTTAAAAAAAAAAAAAGACAGCTGGAGGGAGGGAGTAAGGGGGTCATCAACCCAGTGGGGAACCTTTGTCTTCCATGAGAAGCCCAACCAACACGGGGGTAAAATAAGGGAAACATGGGATGGAGGTGGACCCAAAGGAGGGAGATCATGAAATGGCATCAGCTTCTGCTTGCTCTATCATTATGCACGTGTTCATGATTGTGTGGCAATGATTCCCTCCTATATGTAAGACTATTGAACGAATTTTTAAAATATACAATATATGCATATTTAAAGAAAAACACTTAGTTTAAAATGAATGGTTGGGATTTAAGACCTATTATGTGAAATTAGCTGAAGCTCTGTAATTATTTCAAAGATCTGAAACTTCAATCAGAAACCAATGTCTCTGTCTTATATTAATGTTAATGTAGGGATCTTCTGTAATAAACATGTGTGCACGTGAAAAAAAAAAAGGTACAGTACTTTCCTACCATGCATGAGACCCTGGATTCCATCCCCAGAACAACTCAAAATAAATAAATAAAAATAAAAGGGAATTAACTGTTAAAAAATAAAAATGAGGGGCTGGAGCTGTGGCTTGGCAGTTATGACGCTTGCCAGGCATGCTCGAGTTCAGAATTGGAACCCCAGCACCACGTGCACAATGGAGTCTCGGAGCAACGAAAGCCATATGAAAAACTAAATAGAAATTGTTTCTCTCTCTCTCTCACCATCCCTCTCTCTTATAAAAAAAATAAATTAATTAAATTTAAAAAAACAAAAATGAGGGCTGAAGTGGTAGCTGAGCAGTTAAAACACTTGCCTGGCATGCACCAAGAGCCAGGTTCAGACCCCAGCACCATATACACAACTAAATGTCAGAAAAACGAAGGTCAGATGAAAACATAAATAAAATTTATTCTTTCTCCATCTTTCTCTTGCACTCTCTCTCCCTCCTACTCTTTAAAAAAACCCTAACCCTAACCCTGACCCTACACCCTTACCCTAACCCTATTCCTAACCCTAATCCTAAACCTAGCCCTAGACCCAGCCCTAACCCTAAACCTAGCCCTAGACCTAGCTCTAACCCTAGCCCTAGCCCTGGCCCTAACCCTAATCCTAACCCTAATTCTAACCTAATTCTAAAAAAATAAATAAATAAAAAATGAAGGGCTGGAACGGTAGCTGAGTAGTTGGAGCGCTTGCCTGGCATGCACGAGGACTCGGGTTTAAACCCTAACACCATGTACACAAGTAAGAGTCAGAGAAACAAAGTCTAGATGAAAAAATAAATAAAAGTGATTCTCTTTTTCTCTCTGTCTCTTACTTTCTCCCTCTTTCTTTAAAAAATAAAGGGGCTGGAGCAGTGGCTCAGTGGTTCCGGCACCTGCCTGGCAAACACGAGTACAAGAGTTTGAATCCCAGCACCACGTACACAACAAAGTGTTGGAGCAACAAAGGTCACATGAAAAACTAAATAAAGTTGATTCTCTCTTTCTCTCACACTGTCTCTCTTTAAATAAATAAATAAATAAATTTTAAAATGAGATCAGTTTGGCACCAACTGTTTTAAAACAAAATTTTTATTGAAATGTCCATAAATATCTCAGCAGGTGTTAAATTTTGAATTTTAATGAAGAGAAAACCCCCACCTAGCTAAAGAAAGAAAACATTACCAGAGCCCAAGGGCTGCCAACTCAAGAGCTGCGTCTCCATGATCCATGAATAGAGTTGGCACCAAGCAGGTAGTTAGCGAACAGACACAATGGCAATTACCGAAGTAACTTAAACTAGCTCTCTGAAGAATCTGGAGGGGGAAAGCAGGATTGGCCAGTTGGATGTGAGAGGAAAAGGGACATATTAAAAACCTAGACGCAAAAATGCTGTAAGAGGGGCTGGAGCTGTGGCTCAGCAGTTTCGGTGCTTGCCTGGCAAGCACAAGGACCCAGGTTCAAACCCCAGCACAATGTACACAACTGAGTGTTGGAGCAACTAAGGCCATGTGAAAAACTAAATAAAGTTGTTTCTCTCTTTCTCTGTCTCTCTCACTGTCCCTCTCTCTTAAAAAAAAAAAACAAACTGTAAGAGGTAGAACAGGGGCGATGTAGGGAGAGAATCCAATACCCAACCCAACTTGTCTTGCATCCTGAACTGCTTTCTAGCTTCAATCCATCCGTATCCTCAAAATAAATCCTCTTTTTCTTAAGATGTTGTGTTCCTTGAAGTCAGAAGATACTAACAACAAAACTGTAAGCCAGGAAGAATCTCCAACCATTAGTTTGATCCCCAACTCCAATTCATTGCTAATAGCTGCCTGGAGAACTCTGTCAAAAATGAACTCTAAGGCCCCAGTCACTGAGCCGCCGCCGAGGACTCAGCAGCCTCCCCCTCGAGCCCCCTCGCTTCCAGACGCTCTGTCCTCCCCGCCCGCCTTCTCCCGCAGCCGCCTTCTGCAGGCCGTTTCCACCGAGGAAAAGGAATCGAATCGTATGTCCGCTATCCAGAACCTCCACTCTTTCACCCCTTCGCTGATGCAAGTAAGGGTGATGACCTGCTTCCTGCTGGCACTGAGGATTATATCCATATAAGAATTCAACAGAGAAACGGCAGGAAGACCCTTACTGCTGTCCAAGGGATCGCTGATGATTACGATAAAAAGAAACTAGTGAAGGCGTTTAAGAAGAAATTTGCCTGCAATGGTACTGTAATTGAGCATCCAGAATATGGAGAAGTAATTCCGCTACAGGGTGACCAGCGCAAGACATATGCCAGTTCCTGGTAGAGACTGGACTGGCTAAGGACCATCAGCTGAAGGTTCATGGGTTTTAAGTGCCTGTGGCTCACTGAAGCTTAAGTGAGGATTTCCTTGCAATGAGTAGAATCTCCCTTCTGTCCCTTGTCACAAGTTTAAAAACCTCACAGCTTGTATAATGTGACCATTCGGGGTCCGCTTTTAACTTGGATTAGTGTAACTCCTTCATGCAATAAACTGAAAAGAGCCATGCTGTCTAGTCTTGAAGTCCCTCATTTAAACAGAGGTCAAGCAGTAGGTGCCTGGCAGTGTCCACCCTGAAACAAAGCAATAATGTGATGTTTCAGCAAAGCCCAGAGCCCCAAGATCACAGATGGCTGTGTGTGGCCAGAACCTTCTTGGCTCTCCCTCA